>SJYX01016621.1:260767-368158 GCA_006410675.1 Oreotragus oreotragus
TTTCAACATATGAATTGGAGAGAGGGGTTACACAAACATTCAGACCTTAGCAGAAAGGTAAATTGAGTTCCTGGCAGCCTCATAATTAGAACCCAGGCAATCTAGTTCCAGAATGCAAGCTCTTAAGCCTTACACTGGGCTTCCCTGGTGGTTCAGACAGTAATCTGCCTGCAATGCGGCAGACCTCGGTTTGATCCATGAGTTGGGAAGATCCCCTGGAGGTGGGAATGGCTACCCACTCCAGTATTCTTGCCTAGAGAATCCCAAGAACTGAGGACCCTGGTGGGCTACAGTCCATGGAGTCCCAGAGTCAGACACAACTGAGCGACTAACACACACACACACACACACACACAATCCTTACACTGTGCTGCTCCCCTTTCCCTTCTCATATAGAATGGCTCATTCATTACCAGTCACATTCTGTGCAACTCTGAGCGAGTTCAAGGTAGACAGGCTCAGAACTGCCCTCCCGGGACTCTGAACCCACCACCTCCTCTCTCACAGACCCCACCTCAGACTGCCAGTTCCTCAGATGTGGATACTGCTCCTTGGACAGCTCATCTTTTCCCACTTCCCATCTCTTCCCACCAGATCTCCTCTCTTTGACTATAAACCCACAGAGGGTAGGGAACATGTTAATCTGTCTTTCACATTGCCTCCCTCACACTGTCCCCAAAACATAGTGGATACTGATTAAATGTTTTCAGGGTGAAGACTATTTATTTATTATTTTTTAAAGCCAAGATGCTTTTATTCTACTGAACCCTTTGAGTTCATAATAGTACTTTTTTTATTGAGCATAATTGCTTTACAATGTTGTGTTAATTTCTGCTGAACAACAAAGTACAGCAGAATCAACTGTATGTGTACATATATCCCCTTCCTCCTGAGCCTCCCTCCCCAGCCTCTGCCCACCCCTCTAGGGTAACAGAGCATCAAGCTGAGCTCCCTGCGCCATACAGCAACTTCCCACTAGCTATCTATTTTACACATGGTAGTACATATCCAGTCAGTCAATGCTACTCCCTCAATTCATCCCGCTCTTTCCTCCCCGCACCCCATGTGTCCAGAGTCTGCTCTCTACATCTGCATGCAGGGTGGAGACCTCAATGAGTGAGAGAGAGTGGCAGTTGCCCTGTAGCAATGTGTTTGTGTTCCACCCAGATCCCCTGGAATTCTTTTCTGTAAGTTGCCCCTGCCTTGTGCCTGCATGCTCAGCCACTTCAGTCCTGTCTGACTGTTTGCAATGGTATGGACTGTAGCCCACGAAGCTACTCTGTCCATGGGATTCTCCAGGGAAGAATAATGGAGTGGGTTCCCATTTCCTACTCCAGGGGATCTTCCCAATCCTGGAACGGAACCTGCATCTCTTGTATCTCCTGCATTGCCAGACAGATTCTTTACCACCGAGCCACAGGGGAAGCCCACCCCTACCTTGGGGGATTTCAGAAACCAGCACCAGCAGCCCATCTTCCAAAGACTCCACTTTGCCCCAAGAGCAAAGAGCCAACAACAGCCAGGTGTTTGATTCCCAAGCCTCTCCTTTATCCCAGGGCTGTGAATTGGGACTGTCTGGTGTGGAGGGTGGACACCAAGCTTCCAAGCCTCATGGTGGAAACTCATACCCCTACCAGATTGGGATCCTTCCCTTCCTTCTCCATCCTGTTTCTGGGAAACTCAAGCTCAGACTTCAGGTCATTTTCAAAATTCGTCTGTGAGATAGTATGCCTGGGTGTTGATGGAAAATGACTAGAGTGTTCGTGGAAAGTTACTGTACTTAGTGTACCCACAAAATGAAAATAAAATATAATTTGTTCTGAAGCTAGACTGAATTACCTTGATGATTCAAAGATATTTTAGGAAGTTGCAGTGCCTTACAGTCATCACGAAAAATCAGACACTCCAGTGTGGGGGGTCTCAGACATGGTGAAGAAAACTTCTGGTAGGCAGAGAATTGGATGGTCAGCTTCTAGGACTGTCTCTCCAGGGAGATGAGCAGAGAGCAAGCAGCGAAGCTTTGCTCAATATTAAAACTCACAAAACTGATTTTTAACTGTTATGAGGATTTCATAACGCATTAATAAACATGAGACCAAAAGGAAAGGTCTAGTTGGACAAAACACACAAGTGGGTTGTTGAGATGAGTATGGCTTCGCTTCCAGAATTTGTCTACTGGTATTTCCTTGACCTTTAAGAGAAGACTTGAGGGTAAGAAGTGGACGTACGGATTTGGTTAAGAGTCCCAGTGAATTAAGAAACATGTTTCAGAGCATAAGAAAAGTCAAGGACCTCAGGTATAGCAATGAACTTGAAGAGCCATGTTTACCCTATTTCTAGGCAGCCACTGCTAGTCATTTCTGGCTTTAAATGGGGAATGAATGGTGATCAATGTGTTTATGAACATCCTTATTTAAAAACAAATGGCACAAAAGTTTCAGAGTTTTAAATTGTAAACTTAGTAGCAAAACGAGCTGCTCCAAAATCCATAGTCTATAAAATTCACATAGCTCATGAGGAGAATGATAAAACTATAGATCATGGGCATTTATGCTCCCAAGAAAGGTTGAGCCTGCTGCACCCATTATTTCCTCTTGGTATAAAAGACATAGACATATAATATAACACTATAGACAAATTGCTGCCTCATGCTGTCAGATTTTTGCAAATAAGATTTACATTATTAGGATAATGCAGTCAGCAAATTTTCGTGAAAAATAGAGTGCTGCTAGTGCTCAGATTCAAGAAACCTGAATTCTTTAGCAGGCTGCAGAATGTGAGTCTTTCAGAGAAAGCGAAGCTGGGGCAAGACTTGGACACCCCACCACATTATCTATGATGACATTTATGTGATGTCACACATATGACGTCATCTAAGAGTCCTCCTTGAAGAAACTGTATTAAAGCTTTTCTTTCCATCACCATTTAGGGTCCACAGAGAACAAGGTTGTGCATAGAGCACTAGAGATTTGGGAACATGGATTTATTCCCTTTATGCGATGAGTACTCAATATCCCCATCGATACGTGAAGGTAGAAATCAACCACTGCAGATCCTAAGGGAAATGTTTTTTATAAATCTACTTCCTGCATGCCTTCGCTATCAAATCAGCAACTATGAAATAGACTCATTCACCATATTTTGACATGAGGGCGGAATTAGAATGCAAAATTGATGACCTGGAATCCTAACAAATGTTGTAAACTGAGT
Organism: Oreotragus oreotragus; assembly: GCA_006410675.1. Taxonomy (NCBI): domain Eukaryota; kingdom Metazoa; phylum Chordata; class Mammalia; order Artiodactyla; family Bovidae; genus Oreotragus; species Oreotragus oreotragus. Next base: position 263,978 of record SJYX01016621.1, read on the forward strand.
GTGAGACAATAGATCAGACAAAAAAGGTCTTCTCTTCTTGGCCTGCCACCTACCTAGCCTGTCCTCAGAATCAAAACACTGCTTTCTCTAAAAATTTCTCTGTACATGATCAAATATAAGTCCAAGAGCAGCAGGTGACATCATGCTGTAACTATTTCTTCCTGATATTCTCCAGTCTGAAGTATTTTCAAACAGCATATTATCTTTTAAATCATGCAGCGCACCTCATCTAACAGTCACATCACTTGCTAGTAGCTTTTTTCAGGCTACTCTTTGCAAACAAGCAAATAGGGACTTCTCTATTGGTTCAGTGGTTAAGAATCTGCTACTATTGCATTGGGTACCGGTTTGACCCCTGGTCTGGGAACTAAGCTGTGGCATGCTGTGCATCAGGGCCAAAAAATAAATAGATAAAAATGAATTTTAAAAGAAGCAAAATACAGTTATAGAAAATAGTTTAAAATGTAAAAATGGAGAATGCAGTCCCTTGTGTTCACATTCTTTCCAGAGTGAAAGGGTATTTGTGGAGGTCTGTTCTATTCTGATCAATTAATTAGTTTAAAATCCTGATGCACAACCTGAACTGTGAGGATAATAGCTAGCATTATTTTTAGAACTTGATATATGCCAAGTATTGTTCTAAGACGTGTTTGCATCTGTTATCCATTTAATTTTCATCGTTCCTCTGGGAGAAGTGGTGCCCTGTTTACACCCACTTAACCTAAGAGAACATGAGGCCTGGTTGAGTGAAAGTCACAAGCCAAGGCAGTCTGATTTCAGAGTGGATGCCCTCAGCTGCATGAATGGATATGCAGGCTCTGTGAGGTCTGGAATCCTTGCTTACAGAGTTATTTCCTATTATTCTAGTGTTATGTTCTCTAAAACTGAGGGGGCTGTCCTAAGAAATTTGTGTTCCTATTGGGTTTTTAGGCTATCTGAGAAGCATAGAGCTATAGCTTGATATATTCAAGGCCCAGAATCCATGTGAATGTGACATGAGGATGCTGTCTCGCTGCAAGTCTCGCTTTGAGAGCTTCCACATTTATAATCAAGCATACACCAGAATGCAGCCTGTCTTTTGAATTGGACTGTTGCAAACACTAGTATGTAACACAGTCAGACCTCATTGGGGCCATCCTTTGCTGGTTGGGTACATTGGCAGTGAGAGATCTGAAGGCATATACTTGGTAGTGACTTCAAAATGCCCAGTTGGTCCCAGAATGTTAACATGCTCATTATGTGCATTTATTGTGCCCGGGCTCCCCACTGTCCAAATCTCCCCCGAGTCCCAATCAAGAAGAAGTATTGAGAGGAATACTGCTAATATGACATGACTGAGGACAATACAGAGTGACATGACCGGGGGTGATGAAGAGAACACTTATGGTTTCCTGACTAGCCCCTCCCCCATCCCTGGCACATATCTTAATGCATACTAACATCCCTGCCTTGGCAGTCCTGGACAGAAAAGCCAAAAGGTATTTATGAAGCTGCATCCATCAACAGCATCATTGGTCCACCAGAAATGCTGTCAGCTTACAGATTGACTTGTACCCACTGTCTGTATATACCACTCACTTCCCCACTTCACTTCTAACTCTGCTTCCAGGGGCCAGCAAGACATCTCCCCAGAGCCCCTACATCTTCACAAAGACTTAGGGATGCAGAATAGGAAGTAAGAGGGCCATCGAGTCACCATTAGCTTCATTAAGAGGGAAAAGCAACAAAAAGAGGAACACATTGGATTTCAATCTAGGACCAGGATATAGAGAAAATAAACAAACAAACAAACAAACAAAAAAACCCCAAATTTGTACATCTGTGGTTGCTGAACAAATCTTCCAAAACAGAGCTGTACTCATTCCTGACCCCATAGCACAAAGGTTCAGGGCCTGATTTTAAGTAGGTGCTTTTTTTGTTCAGAACAGTTCACCCTTTATATGATGCCTGAATTTATTGCAAATACAAAGATATAGCTGAATAACACACTAGTGTCCCAAACACTGAGAATTCCCAACTACACTACTGAATATATCCAGAGAAGGATTCCAAATTTTCTCATGTGAACTTTTGATTGACCTAGATGTTAGGAAAATGTCTTACAATTTTTAAAAATATGTTCTCGTCATTAAATGGAAAGCACTATCTTTTTCAGAAAGCATTCTGTAGGTACTGATTTAAATGTTTCACTCAAAATTCATGGACAAAATTGCATTAAAACCAAATTGCACATAATTTAATCTTTCTTTAAGATTAAGAAGCTTATTTTGAGACCTCCTTGAAATTCAGGAATTTCATTATGATTTCAACTTGTATTGCGTGAAAATAAATGTGAACATAGCAACTGGCAGATGACCCAAGAATTGTGTGCCACTGGGCAGTGTGCATCCTGGTCATTTAGAGAAGGTATTCCTTAAGGGGTCTTCTCACTTTGGAAGTCAAAAAGAGAACACACTATAAACCCTTTGACTTCAGGGAGTCAAGCCAACAAGAAAAATTTCCATTCAACATATATATACCATTACTTGCCTCATATACACTATACAAATATATTCAGAAAACCAAGATCAAGGCCAATCTGAATCTTAAATCCCATGGTGGTAATCTGGGATAAGACAGGGTTTCTTTTTAGGCTGATGAATGAGAATTTTTTTCTCCTTAAAAAGAAAATCATTATTATCTTTGAGGAGAGACATAAAGGCGAAAGACACGTAATGAGCTGAAAATGGGTTCTCATTTCTAACAGAACCTGCTGGGTCAATGGAATTTCTGTAGAACTAGTGCTGTGAAATTTGGTTATAAAAGAATAAAGAAACCAATCAGATAAAGATATCATATTAATGGAGGAGGAAGAATTATTAAATTCCTCTCCCTTTTGACATTTCCTCTGACAAGTAGTATTTCCATCCTCATCAGATGTTAATGCTAGGCAAATTTCCAAAGGAATTAAGTCATAAAATATGTTTTGAGGGAAAGGAGGCAGGGGGGAAGGAAAAAAAAAAAGAGAGACAAAGAGAAAGTAAAGAAGAAAATTTTTTTTTAAAAAATCATCTTTAAAAGAGCTTCCAGGATTAGAATTAAGTATGGCAATAATTTTTTTTTTCCACCAAGTCTTAGTCTTGGCAGGTTTCTGCTAAATGCAGGAATTTCATGGATGCAGGAACTGGTGATGGAAAATGCATTATTATACACAACAATTGTTGTACTTGAGAGGAACTATATGGGAAAAATAACACCCTAGAATAAATACAAATGAAATTCATGTATCAAAACCAATACTGTGAAAAAAGTTTAAATGTTTCTTGCATTTATATCTAGTCATTAACCTAAATGCAGATTTTAGTTCAAGCTACACTTCTGCCTCATGGTCAGAAGGCCTGAAAACCTGTGACGTGGAAAATTGGCAGGATAAAGAATATTGAATTGGCCTCCATGTAAAAACAAAATTTGGCAGCCATAACCTCCTCCTTGGGCAACTCCCCCCACCACCAGCCCCATCAAATTTTCCTCCCTAGCTCACTCTTATCCCAGGAAAGAGGCCAAGGGAAGGCCATATATGAGCTCAAACAGCAAGCCAATGTCACCCTGACCATTCACCAAGGGATCTTCCTCCTTGACCTTGAATCCCATGGTTTGAGTGAGGCCCCCCCAGAAGTCCCAACTCTAGACTCACTCTCAGAGAGCACAGAGGCTAGAGAAGTCAGTACTTCCAGACTTGGTTTCCTTTTCCTTTGGAGAAAGAAGTGGAGTGAGGCATCTTCTTTACCGGATGTGAATTTGCAATTCACAAATGAAAATGATAAATTCCTTTGCAGAAATCCCTAAAGTCTATTCCCTTCCTCCACCCCTACTCCCATCCTGTTTTAATCCCACTTTTGGTCTGGTTGCCTCAAGCAAAGTAGACATTTTCTCAATATTTTATTTAGCCTAGCACACAAAACCCAGGGACTTCTCCAAAATTATTTCTCCACCTGGGGAGATCCTAAGGACCTACCTCACCCCTGAGGCCCACCTCTCTCCCTCCTGGAGCTCACCTCTCTCCCTCCTGGGCCTCCTCCTAAACTCAGGCTCCATTAAGCATCCCAGTGCTGATGGATAATATTTCCCTTGCAGCCCATTTCCAACCTCTCCCTAACTCTGCAGCTTCCCTGGGAAAGTTCCCCAGGCCCCCTCGCTGGGTTCCCGGACCTTTGCATGAGCCATTTGGAGTGAGAACCTCCTTCCCAACGTGAATATTGTTTCCATTGTACTGTACCTGTGTGTGGTGGTTTCACCCTGATCTTTTCTCTCTTTGCAGCTGGTTAATAATCCACTAGCAAGTCAGGCTGCAGCGGCTGCAGCAGCAGCAGCCATGGGCTCCATAGCAAGTTCACAGGCCTTTGGCAATACCCTCTCCAGTCTGCAGGGGGTCACAGGTCAACTAGTTACTAATGCACAAGGACAGGTGAGTGGGAGTGGAAACAAGAGTGAATTTGTATGGCAGCTTGAACTCGGAAAAGAAATGAATTTCTTTTGCATGACAGTGATATGTAACCGCAGTCATTCATGCCAAATAAATAATGTTGACCAGCAATGTCAAGAAGAAAAGGCTTGGGAGGTGTTTCTCTATTTTAGAAACAAGATTTTTTTTTCTTTCCCCTAGAATGTCTACTAAGTTTTATGTGAGTTTTATTTCTGTACAATGACTTGTGTTATAACCTTAATTAAAGAAATTACTTTTCAGGACTGAGAGACTCTTGCTAAGAAAATATCAGTTACATTTTACAAGTAAGATTTCTGTTTTGTTTTTAATTTTTTTCATTTTTTGGAAACTTGGGTATTGGAGGAAACTGGTAAGTTTCCTTCCCTAATTGCTCTAAAGATTTCTAATTAGCCTTAAGAAAGCCATTTTCTGGAGGATCTCGCTGGTGGTCCAGTGGTTAAGACTCCATGCTTCCACTTCAGGGGGTAAGGGTTCAATCCCTGGATGGGAAACTAAGATCCCATATGGTGCACTGTGCAGCCAAAAAATAAAATAAATTTTTTTATTAAAAAAGAAAAGAAAGTTAATTTCTGGATGTATGGGGAGATGATGGGAAACAATTCAAGATGTTCTGTAAAGGAAACAGAGAAAAGGTGTGAATTAGAATAAAGCCAACTGTCAGTCGACGGATGTGCCCGGCCTCTTGCTGATTCTCCCAAGAGCTTAGTGGTTTCTTGCGTGCTCGTTGATTTACTTCAACCTGCCAGGGCCAGTAAACCTTCCTCATGTCACCAGCAAGCACGTTTGTTCCCTCCCACTGCACATGGGCCTGCAGTGTGGCCACCAAGACTCTGAAAGAATTTCAGATGGAAGTCATCCCTCTTCAAGACCCCAGTAAACCTAAAAGCTGCATGCAGAACAGAAGAGGGTGAAGCTGATGGTGTCAGGGGTGCCCTCTCATTCAAAGGCCTGACACAGAGCCTGGGCTCGCTGGTTAGGGTGTCTGGTTCTCAAACATTCCTGTGTCTGATGATGAAATGCAAGAAAGAAGCAGCTTTGCATCCTTGCTGATATTTTCTTCTCCCAGGGTTATTTTCCCAATAGCAAGGTTACTACTCTCTGCTTGGCCTGCTCTGAGGGAACAGGAATTGTGATGTCTTGAACCTTGCTTTATTTTACATAAAGAGTAAACAGAGATGCATTATAAGCTAAACTGTCTCCAACCACATCCCAGGGGGAAAAAAAAAAAAAAAAAGCTGACCTTGTTATATTTCCTGGGCGGGTGCAGGATTGTCCCGTCAGAACCCCGAGGCCTGAACGATGGAGCTTGTCAAAGAGCGGCCCCAGGTAATGAATCATCTTATCACAGGTGCACACCACACATATTAAAGGAGGGATGTATGAACACTGTGCCCTCCACAGTCACCTTTCAATGTCGGCTTTAACCCTTGTTCCGATCCCTTTTCATCAAAGAATCATTTTATGCAGCCAGCTCTAAATGGAGGCTCTCAAAAGCCTATTAAGATTTCTGGAGGGATGGGGTATTAGTGTGGAGGAAAAGTTGGTTATAATATCTGTAACTCATACTCAGATCAGATCCATCCTGGAGGCTGTTTCCTGCAGTTGAGCCCGAAATAGAACACCTTGATTCCTTTCTGCCAGGCAACTAACTCTTGAAATGTAAATTTTAAAAGTCTAAGATAGACACATAACCACTAACTTATGTTTGCCTCTGATTTCTCTTGTAACAATGTCCAAGTGAAGTATACTACTATGCTCTACCTCTTGAGTATTTGTGCTGGAGAAAATGCTTTAGTATTAGAAGGAATTGTTAGGCGCTGATTCTTCTGATGATGTAATGGCTGATCTTTTTTGCCAGTTACAAACCTGCCTCCTTCTCGGGGACTCAAGTTATGACTTTTGCTGTTTGTAGGCTTTGCCAGCTCTCATCTCAGGGATGGCTCTCCCAACCCATAAGTACTCCTAAGGAAATGGAATTCAAAGTTGAAGCTTGATTGGCACTCTGCCTATATTGAATAAAAGTTGATTTTAACCATATTTTTTTTATTTTAGAAACTGTGTTAGGATAGGTGATTTGACTTGGTACACAAACCTTCTAAAGTAAAACAACAACGACTTACAGAGAAATCAATTATGCCCACTTGTGAAGTCTTGCATGAGAGTTGTAGACATGTCCCAGTGTCGTCATGTCCTCCTCTCAGTGCAAGAAAAGACCAAGATGCTCTCATTTCCAAAATAGAGGAATTGGCCCCATAGATGCAGCACTGTGCCTTTTTTAATCTTTGTAATTTAAACACCGTCATCTTCCCAGAAAAAGGTGCATGCCCTGCATCTTTGGCATCAAGATACTTGGTTGAGCTTTATGAAGAAGTCAAATTGTACTCCCCAAAAGGCAAGTATTATTTGGTGTGTGTGTGTGTGTGTGTGTGTGTGTGTGTACTCCTTTGGCTTGTGTTACTGTGGTACAGAAGTTAAGACTACTTTGGAATCAGGTGATTGCGATTGCCATACTCAGACTGCCATGTTAACCAGGATTGCAGCATGCAGCCCATTTTCAACTCCTTAAAAATCCCTCTGGAGCTTTTGCAGAAAAGATACAGAGAGGAAACTCTAAATATGTTTAGAGATTCCTTCATTGGCATTCTTGACATCAACTTTTAAATGTGAACATCCACGTAGAAGTCGTAACATTGAAATCTAAACTAAGTTAGAAAAGCATGTTTCACTCCACTGCAGTATTTGCTATAGGTCTGTTGAGGCACACAGGGACCTTGTGTTATCAGAAATGCTCTCATCCTTGATCCCCACTGCTGAGATTCTCTTTGTTCCCTGGAAGTCAGTGTGGGATTACACAGTGGTTTAGAGTCCCGGCTGAATTCAGACCTACTTGACTGAGAGTGGGTTTAGGCTCCACCTCTTTTTTGTCTTTTGATGTGAGGGTAATGATTTGACTTTCCTCAACCGCAGCCTCATCCTGGGAATTCTAATGCAACTCCTGTGAGGCAGCCTGGATCACTGGCCCCAGCTCAGAGGGCAGGAGGTCCTAGGTCTGCCTCCTTGGCTGGGCAGAGGCCCACACAGGGAGACGTTTCCCAGATCTTCCTTCAGTCTCTAACCTTAGACTCAACAGGAAGGCATTCTACCACCTGTTACTTGCAGTTTTCCTTCCCAGGCTTGGAATCTGACTGTCTTCATTTACCAAATCTCAGTACATTTAAAGGACATCTCAGTAGAGTTAAGGATTTTTTACAGTTTTTTTTTTTCCAAGTAGTAGTTTTGAAGCAAATATGGAGGGAAAACCTAGGACATTTCATAACCTTCTAACCTTGCCATTCATTCAGAATAGCAGTTAATTCAGAAGTCAGAATTAACTTGTCCAAAGAATGAATAATACTAACAAAATACTTCATTATTTTCTTTACATTTTTTAATTAACTAATTTGTTTATTCATTTGTCTGCTCCAGCTCTTAGTTGTGGCACAAAGGATTTTTAGTTACAGCTTATGGGATCTAATGCTTTGACCAGGGATCAAACTCAGGCCCCCTGCGTTGGGAATGCAGAGTCTTAGCCATTGGAACACCAGTTCAGTTCAGTCTCAGTCGTGTCCAGCTCTTTGCGACCCCATGAATCGCAGCACGCCAGGCCTCCCTGTCCATCACCAACTCCCGGAGTTCACTCAGACTCACGTCCATCGAGTCAGTGATGCCATCCAGCCATCTCATCCTCGGTCATCCCCTTCTCCTCCTGCCCCCAATCCCTCCCAGCATCAGAGTCTTTTCCAGTGAGTCAACTCTTCGCAGGAGGTGGCCAAAGTACTGGAGTTTAATCTTTAGCATCATTCCTTCCAAAGAACACCCAGGACTGATCTCCTTTAGAATGGAGTAGTTGGATCTCCTTGCAGTTCAAGGGACTCTCAAGAGTCTTCTCCAACACCACAGTTCAAAAGCATCAATTCTTCGGCACTCAGCTTTCTTCACAGTCCAGCTCTCACATCCATACATGACTCCTGGAAAAACCATAGCCTTGACTAGACAGACTTTAGTTGGCAAAGTAATGTCTCTGCTTTTGAGTATGCTATCCAGGTTGGTCATAACTTTTCTTCCAAGGAGTAAGCGTCTTTTAACTTCATGGCTGCAGTCACCATCTGCAGTGATTTTGGAGCCAAAAAAAAAAAAAAGTCTGACACCGTTTCCACTGTTTCCCCATCTATTTCCCATGAAGTGATGGGACCAGATGCCATGATCTTCGTTTTCTGAATGTTGAGCTTTAAGCCAACTTTTTTACTCTCCTCTTTCATTTTCATCAAGAGGCTTTTTAGTTCTTCTTCACTTTCTGCCATAAGGGTGGTGTATCTGCGTATCTGAGGTTATTGATATTTCTCCTGGCAATCTTGATTCCAGCTTGTGCTTCTTCCAGCCCAGCACTTCTCATGATGTACTCTGCACAGAAGTTAAATAAGCAGGGTGACAATATACAGCCTTGACAAACTCCTTTTCCTATTTGGAACCAGTCTGTTGTTCCATGTCCAGTTCTAACTGTTGCTTCCTGACCTGCAAATAGGTTTCTCAATAGGCAGGCCAGGTGGTCTGGTATTCCCATCTCTCTCAGAATTTTCCACACCTGGAACGCCAGGGAGGTCCCTAAAAAAACTACTACATTCTAAATTCACAAAGCGCATATCTTACCCAGGGATGTTAACGTATTTTAAATTATATTACACACAACTTCACTGTGATGTGGGAAGGTACCAAGTGTCTTGATGATAATTAGTGACAATGAAATTGACAATGGCTGTCACAGTGCTGAGAAGAACATTTTGGTTCCTTCTGTTTCCACGCACGCAAGTGGGAAAGGTAGGCAATAGAAAGAACGCTAGTTATAGGCTCATTTGAGTCCAAAGTCATTCAGTTACTAGCTCTGTGACCCTAGGCAAATTACCTGATCTCTCTCTGGCCTCAGTTTTATTTTAAAATAGAAATAATCAAAACTAAGCCCCTAGATTATGAAGTTATATGAGATGTGTGTGAAAAAAAAAAACCTACTATAGCACCTCAGTATGCCATTAAAGACTCAGTGAATGATTATCATAATGTTCATCATCATTTAAAGTTTGTCTAACATTTTCTGGAATGTTTCTTTGTTCAGATATGCAGCAAAGGCAGTGCAGTGCTCAGGCAAAGAGAACAGGCTCTGTAACTAGACTGCCGTTCACCAGCTGTGAGACCTTGGGCAATTGTTTTACCCTCGTTGTGCCTCAGTTTCTGCATCTGAAAAATGGGGATTCTTATGGCACCAGCTTCTAGGACTAAAGGGCTTAGAACAGGGTCAGACACACAGTGATTATTCAATAAATGCTACCTACTAGGATTAATCAAGGAGCTGTGTTTTTGGTTTATAGCTGTGCATTGATTCATAATTCTGCAGTGTCTGAGGAGTTTGAGAATGTGAAAATCTTAATAGTAGGACATTAATTTCCTTTAGAGAAATGTCATCCCTACCCTGGATAGTTCAATAGGGGTGTGAGTGTGTGTGTGTGTGTGTTCCAAACACTTATTCAGTGGGTCTGTTCTGGATTTGGCAAGTAGATTTACCATCGATTTGTTCAGCTATAGAATTGGTTTCCCTCAGGCCCCCGGCAATATCTCCTTATTGGCATTATTGCAGAAAAGTAAAAGCAAATGAAATTTCATTTTATCCTGGGGCTAAAGAAAGCATTTTACATTTTAACTGAAGCTTAGAATGTTTCCTGATGAAATTAGTTCTCGACCACTGTGAAATTTTCTTAAGTGGCAGTGAGGCAAGTCAAAAACCCTCCCTTCAGTCTTTAAAGAGCCAGTCAAGTGGGGAAAAAATCAGCTAAACAATATTACTCTTTTATATATATAAAGAAGAAAAATTTAAAGGCTTACCCATTCAGGTTAACTGAGAGTACACACAGCATCCTGTGAATAAACCTCAGCTGAGCAGAGCTGGTTTGGCAAGAAGGAAGGATGTGCTGTAGTAGGGGGTGCTTCCTAAGTGACCCCAAGGCCATAATTAAACAAAAACAATCTGCTGATCTTAACAGTAGCCTAGCCTGGAGAGGGGTGGATGAAGAGGCAGGGCCACCACTGGTAGCAACTGGAAGGCCATTTCAGTATCATAGCTTTCTAAAGTGGTGAGAAGTACATGTCTTAGAGTGACGAAGCGTGATGCTGACGTTGGGATAGCCCCCTGAATTATAATAATAGTAAAGCTCTATAGAATCTCTAGAAGGCACGAGGGTAGCTAAGAACATTGACTTTGAAGGACACAGGTCTGATGGGAACACATTGCTAGCTCTGTGGCCTTGGATAAGGTCTAAGAACCTTCCTGGGCCTCTGTTTCCTCATCTGCAAAGTAGAAGTGATAAGACTTCTCACATTCTTTTGTGGTGGAGTTAGACGTGATAGCAGCAGGGAGACTGCTGAACACAATGCCTGCTAAGTCTTAAGTATTTAATAAATTGTATTCATTGATCCATAAGTTAGTGCTGTAGCTATTGTTTTTAGGATGAAAAAGCAGCAATTGACACTGAACTATAAGTTGCTAAAATCATTCAATACTATGGGAATTTCCTGGCTGTCCAGTGGTTAGGACTCAGCACTTTCACTGCCAAGGCCAAGGTTCAATCCCTGGTCTGGGAATTAAGATCCATCAATCCACACAGTCAAAAAAAATAAAAAAGAAAGAAAATTAAATAAAGTCATTCAACACATAATTTGGAAGGAGAATCTTTTAGAATCACTACAATATGAATGAATATAAAGTTATAATAAATGCAAACCTTAGCCAAAGGATTGAGATATAATGAACTTATACCTGTCTATTGAGGCCCTCTGTGGGTTTGATTAGGTCTGTCTGTGTAGGACAAATAACAAAGCCACAGCTGCCCATGTTGTAAAACTAATTTTAAACTTTACACAAAGGAACAAATCGATGGTAAGTCTACTTTAACAATGGGACTAGAGTCAGTGAGATGTGTTTGATGTATCCAGATAAAACCAGTTGAGTGGGAATTTAGGAATTTCCCATCAACTTCTGTATTTCATTTTTTATAATGAGACACATTAACTCTAGAGAAAAATAGAAGTTTTTTACATAAAAAATAGTACAAAAGACATTCTTGATAAGCCACCCAGAGAGTAACCTTTTTTCATACAAGCTTCTGTTCTTTTGCTTATTTTTAAAAGAAATAAAACCTTCCTGATACAGCTAAGGCCTTAAAACTCCTCCCATTCCTCTCCTTGCCTTCCCCTGGTGATTACTATGATAAAAACAGTGATTCCTTTCATGCAAATTTTGCATTTTTACTACAAAATATTGATTTTTTAAAGCTACAAAATCATTACAGAATACCATCTTAATACAACAAATAGAATATATTATTTAGAAACTTTGCACAAATAAGAATCAAATACGTTTTTTAAAAAATTCAGTCAGTATCTAAAAATTCCAAGTAGGCATCTATATATACCCCTGCCCCCAAGTATTACGAACAGAGCAATGTCTACATTGTAATGCATTCAACCAATGAGTTTGGCCATGTTTTCTAAATCAACACTCAAAACGATGCGAAAAAAAATAATTTTATTTTCTCATATCTAATCCACCTGGAACTTAGAGTATTGTGAGCAACTATACGTCAATTTAAAGAAGATTTTATTTTCTCATTTGCAAATATCATTATATGAAGGTTTTTTTAAGGTGTAAAAATTCAATCACATTCAGTGAAATACATATAGCATTGTTTAATAGAATAACAGCTCATTCTAGGGACTGGGAAATCTATGTTTATGGAGTTAGTAACATTATAGGAATTTTACCCTGGCTTCATCCAAGTAATAAAGATAAAACAATAACCACAATAAACCACCCAAATCTTTCCACTAACATATCAAATTTCCCCTTTGAGCCCAGTTAAGAGCTCTATTTCCTCATTTCAGAAGAGGCCATTGCATTAAAGCAGTGCTTCCTTAAGTGTGCCCCTCAACACTCCTCACAAAAGGGGGTTCTCTGAGGAGATGTGGGAGGTGCTGCAGTTGATGAATACACATGAGGCCGGGGACACGCCCCACCCAGCAGATGAACCAAAAATCCCTTTAATTTCTTTAACCCTGCTTTCCCCAAATTCCCTGCACCCACCATCTCCTTCGAATTTACAGTTTGGAAAATGGTGCAGGAAGTAACTTACTTGCATCCCTATCCACGTTTTTGAATAACAGTGCTGAGTTGTGTCAGACTCTTTGTGGCCCCATGTACTGTAGCCCTCCAGGCTCCTCTATCCACGCAATTCTCCAGGCAAGAATACTGAAGTAAGTTGCCATTTCCTTCTCCAGGGGATCTTCCCAACCCAGGGATAGAACCGGTGTCTCTTACGTCTCCTGCATTGGCAGGCGGATTCTTTACCAAGAGCAACACCTAGGAATCCATTTGAATAATGACTTTGATCAAAAAGGAGCCACTTCCAGGAAGGTTCTGCTCTGTCACGAGGTTGGGAGTGGGAGGCTTTGCGGTGATTTCTGCGCTGCTGTTTTGAGTGCACACACCTGCACTGCACATTTTTGCAGAAAGAAGGGACCCCACGCCACTGGGAAGAACTCCCCGGGGTTACGATCCGAGCACCGTGAGCAGACAGACAAATGGGTGGCGGCCCCCAGGCCTCCCGCTGCGGTGCATTGGCTGCAGCTTTGGCGCCTGGCTGGGCATGGATAGGACGAAGGGTTCCTCACCATTCTGAGAAGGGAGGTGCCCTTCATGGGAAATGGTGCTAAGGAGCCCCGATGGCCCGCAGTGATCCAGGGAGATGGGTCTGGTGAAGGCCTTGCTTCTGCAGTGGCTCAGCTGCTGACACATGGGACCTAATCAGGTCTCAGAGGCAGTCAGGGCCACCAGCAGATGCTCCAGTCTGTCGCTCATTGTGACAGCGAACTGTTCAGCCCAGCCCTTGCTGCCTGGCCAAGGGCCAGCTCCTCTCTCCCTCTCTGGCTCCCTCCTTACCGCCCCCATTTCTGAAGTGAAAGGGTTAATCCCATTAGTGTCATCATTCCCAAAGAGCTGGCCAAGTTAAAGAGCTGGAAAATGAAGCACCCTCAGAAATCTTTCTACCTTCCTCCCAGAGCAGAACTCAGCAGGGCAGCATGTCCTGTACAACTAAAGGGATGGACAGATGGACAGAAACAAGAGGAAGAATCTAGTTTGGGGGATTCCTTCTGTCTCTCTCATCTAAAGCAGTGATTTGGATTACAGTGCTGACACTATTTTCCCCCACTCTGGTTACTAATTTTTTAAAAGAAATTCTTGAGTATTACATTTTCCTGTAAATAGGGAAATGTTTTCTTGTGTAGACTCCTAGAGTAAGACAGCTGGGCAATCTTTCTGGCTAAAGAATAAGAAAGGAGCCAATTAACTAAGTAAGTAAGTAAAGTCGCTCACTCATGTCCGACTCTTTGGGACCCCATGGACTGTAGCCTACCAGGCTCCTCCCTCCATGGGATTCTCCAGGCAAGAGTACTGGAGTGGGTTGCCATTTCCTTCTCCAGGGGACCTTCCCAACCCAGGGATCGAACCCGAGTCTCCCTCATTCCAGGCAGATGCTTTAACCTCTGAGCCACCAGGGAAGGGAGCAACCTAGCTAGCAGCTGTGATTCTAGAAAGGCAATAAGTTACAAGCCTCCAAGGTCCCTCAGAGCTAGTCTGACTTTTCCAATCTTTGTTTCAAGAACATAGTTTACATTCCAATTAGTGCAAACTTAATGGCAAAATAGTATCACTGACTAATGTTCATGGGATTCATTTCAGTGTGCAAAACTCTTCAGCCATCTTACGTCTTAGAGCGGTGCCAGGTTTTAGCCGAATGCTCCTTTAGGCTAAGTGATTTCTAGACAAGCAAAATGGAACTCCAGCTCCCCATGCACTGCAGCTTCACCGTGGAGCAGGTGTCATATGTGGTCCCATGGGAGCACTTCACCACAGGCTTGATGATCCCAGCCATGCAGATGAGCAAATTCCTGGGAGAGTTCAGGCAGCCCCCTGGAATGATGCCTTTAGTAAGTGGCAGATCTGAGATGTGAGCCACAAATCCGTATCGATCCTGCAGCTTCTACCTCACCTTCTGGGGTTCAAAGACCCAGGTTCATTTTCTGGATGCTCCATAGATTTGTCACAAATCCAGAAACTGCATTGCCCCATCTACAGAGGAGAACTGTAATTCTTTTCCTATCAACCTCAGAAATTTCTCTTGATGACACACAGACCCTCACACACTGGAAGCTGTTAAGGGCTGTGCTGCTGCTGCTGTTTAGTTGCTCAGTCATGTTCGTCTCCTTGTGACCCCACGGACTGGAGCACGCCAGGCTCCTCTGTCCAGCAAGTTCTCCAAGCAAGAATACTGGAACGAGTTGCTGTCTCCTTCTCCAGGGGATCTTCCCAACCCGGAAATCGAAGCTGTGTCTTCTGCTTGGCAGGCGGATTCTTTACTACTGAGCCATCAGGGAAACCCAATGAAAGTAAAAGTTGCTCAGTTGTGTCGGACTCTTTGTAACCCCATGGACTATAGAGTTCATGGAATTCTCCAGGCCAGAACACGGGAGTGGGTAGCCGTTCCCTTCTCCGGGGGATCTTCCTAACCCATATGCAAAATTAAGGACCATTTATTTAAAAGGTAATTCTGTACTGTGAGTCTGAGAAACTACTGATCTTAAGTTACACCTTCAGTTTAATAACAGCTTTTTTGTAATGGAAGAAAATTTAACAAATGTATCAGTTGTTAGTGGCAGCTTAATTTTACAAATATTAAAAACTGTAAAAAATTATGGGGATTGTGTAATTGAGGAAATATTATTTATTTGATAAATCATCAACCAAATCCAGCATCAGAAAGACTATACACTGGGCTGTTGATGATGGTTCTCCTTTTAGTAATTTTTAGTGAAAAGTCAGAGATGAAAGTAGAAGCTATTTATGTCTCAGTTTTTCCAAATAAAGGGTGAAAATTAAACTTGATTTGGGTCATGGGCAATGAAAGAGAGGAAGTGTGAATTTTGACTTAGCATCCCTAAAGCAACATCAGCTTTTTCTGTGCAATTTTTATGGTTAAGCAGAACATTCTCAGAGAGGGGAAAATATCAAATTCACATAGGAGACTCAGTCAACTTCCCAAGTTGTTCACTGTAGCATTTACTACACCATATGCCCCAATAATGCACCCAACCTTCTTGCTGGCCCCCAAGTTGTTGACATGATGCATTCTTCTTAGAGATGTAAGCATCATGTCATCAATCAGAGAGAGCCAGCAATGGAAAAGTCACAACTCAGAACAGTTAGAGGAGCCAGATTCAAGTTCAACTGTACATATGTAAGCCGTCATATG
Organism: Oreotragus oreotragus; assembly: GCA_006410675.1. Taxonomy (NCBI): domain Eukaryota; kingdom Metazoa; phylum Chordata; class Mammalia; order Artiodactyla; family Bovidae; genus Oreotragus; species Oreotragus oreotragus. The sequence goes on from SJYX01016621.1 coordinate 279,851, forward strand.
ACCCAGTGGAATACAATGCATTAGCCATAGAGTTCAGTCGCTCAGTCGTGTCCGATTCTTTGCGACCCCATGAATCGCAGCACGCCAGGCCTCCCTGTCCATCACTAACTCCCGGAGTTCGTTTGAACTCACGTCCATCGAGTCGGTGATGCTATCCAGCCATCTCATCCTCTGTCGTCCCCTTCTCCTCCTGCCCCCAATCCCTCCCAGCATCAGGGTCTTTTCCAATGAGTCAACTCTTTTTGCATGAGGTGGCCAAATTATTGGAGTTTCAGCTTTAGCATCAGTCCTTCCAATGAACACCCAGGACTGATCTCCTTTAGGATGGAGTGGTTGGATCTCCTTGCAGTCCAAGGGACTCTCAAGAGTCTTCTCCAACACCACAGTTCAATCAATTCTTCAGTGCTCAGCCTTCTTCACAGTCCAACTCTCACATCCATACATGACCACGGGAAAAACCATAGCCTTGACTAGACAGACCTTTGTTGACAAAGTAATGTCTCTGCTTTTTAATATGCTGTCTGCTGCTGCTGCTGCTAAGTTGCTTCAGTCGTGTCCAACTCTGTGTGACCCCATAGATGGCAGCCCACCAGGCTCCCCCGTCCCTGGGATTCTCCAGGCAAGAACACTGGAGTGGGTTGCATTTCCTCCAATGCATGAAAGTGAAAAGTGAAAGTAAAGCCACTCAGTCTAGGTTGGTCATAACTTTCCTTCCAAGGAGTAAGTGTCTTTTAATTTCATGGCCGCAGTCACCATCTGCAGTGCTTTTGGAGCTCAAAAAAATAAAGTCTTGACACTATTTCCCACTTCCCCATCTATTTCCCATGAAGTGATGGGACCAGATGCCATGATCTTCGTTTTCTGAATGTTGAGCTTTAAGCCAACTTTTTCACTCTCCTCTTTCATTTTCATCAAGAGGCTTTTTAGTTCCTCTTCACTTTCTGCCATAAGGGTGGTGTATCTGCGTATCTGAGGTTATTGATATTTCTCCCGGCAATCTTGATTCCAGCTTGTGCTTCTTCCAGCCCAGTGTTTCTCTTGATGTACTCTGCATATAAGATAAATAAACAGGGTGACAATATACAGCCTTGACGTACTCCTTTTCTTATCTGGAACCAGTCTGTTGTTCCATGTCCAGTTCTAATTAGCCATAGAACATTGCTCCAAACTGCTATTCATCTCACCACCTAACACATTCCACCTTGTAAAAATAACAATACACATTAGATACCAAGAAGTTGTCATAAGGTACAGACTTCAGAATGTGCCAGTAAAGTCAAGATGGGATATGATTTATACTTACTAATAAATGGCATCAATCAAGCAGCATACAGGCACACAAAGAAAAACACTACACACCCCTGATCTAACACTTGTCAATAGACATTCACAATAGTCCAGTCACAGAGTGATAGAGATAAAACGTGCAAGTATCTGTGTATTCATTTGGAAAGCAGTCCGAGGTAAAGAGCACAAGCTTTCAAATTAGATTCCATCCCCAAGCAGCTCTGCAACCCCAGGCAGGGCCCCTAATATCACTCAGTTAAGTTTTCTCTTCCTGGCAATGGAAGGCATTGCTGTCCTCTGATGGAAGCTGCTTGCAGCATCACATGTCTAAGTGCCTCCTACCACGCCTGCCATATAGTTGTCATTTCATATATATCATGCTCTCCCCACCTCTATATATTTTATCCACTGCTCCAAAGTAAGGTCTGTTTAGTATATTGAAGTTTTATATGGAAATGCTTTTTTAAAATGCTTTTAAGCATTAAACCATCCAGTATTACGGTATCTGATGAAAACAACATTTGTCTATTTTACTTAACTTTCTTCAATTTTTCAAACCATTGTACTAATATTTCAGGGTTGTTGTCAGGATTCAAAGCAATAAAGGATATTAAATGCTTGGCACAGCTCCAGGTACATACCGAGTACCAAGCAAGCCCTGCCTCTCTCCCTCACTCTTGACCACCAGGGTTTTGAAACCCATGGTCACCCCAGCATGCAGAGAGGGCCAGTCTGATGATTTTTCAGTCCACTGCTCACACTATTAATAACCAAGTAAACTGACTACCTTGTTTTCTCCACATTATCAGCAACAGAAGATTAAGTGATGTCTAGCTTGCCTCTGTAACATGACTCTGTGGCTGAGGACAGGACAGCGTCCACTTTTCCTCATAACAAAACGTTGTACTTTGTTTAATCAAAAAGCAGTCACAAGGGTTTTACCTGTGGGGTTCATTAAACTATTGTTCATTTCTTATGATGCTCTAGAGTAAAAACATTTCTGTCTACCTTCAGTAAATCTGCAGGTGATATTAGCAAGCTTTCCCATACCACCAAAAGGAAGAAATGTAGTGATATGTACAGCTAGAGAAACAAAAATCTGTTTCAAATTCAGAGAATTTCAGGATTTGATTGCAAGTTAAAACTGATTTTAATGTGAGGATCTTCTCAGTATAATTGGTTACAAAAGAAAGTTTTGTAATATGGAAGGAGAAAGATACTTAAATCATTTATGTTTAAAAGGTGATGCACAGAGAATTCTCTCAGTCCAGTGGTGAGGAACCCACACTTTCATTTCCAGGGATGCCAGTTCAATCCCTGGCTGGGGAAATAATATCCCATAAACCATGCACACAGCCAAAAATAAAATAAAAGTCTCTTACTAAAAAAAAAAAAAAAAAAGAGTGGTATACAAACTGCTTAGATGAACACAGAAGGGAGTGAGAGGGCATGCTGCTCAGAATTCTAAGAATTCTTTCTGAATTTTTGAGATCACAAAAGTATATACATTTAAAAATATTAGCAAGAGTTTCTGCTCCCCCTCAGCTCACATGGGGATAACATAGTAGAAATGGAGATAATGTTGATGGTTTTACACATTTAAACTTGTTCCTGCCATCCTAATCTAGAGGAATCATAAAGAGCTAAGAAAGTACCCTTCTCAGAAATCGAATCTTGGTACCACATACATTGCTAGAAATGCCCCCCAAATTTTTAGAGAAGTTAAACAGGTTATTTTTTAATTCTGAGTAGATTAATTTATTGTTTTGTGACTAAATATCTCCATTGTTCTTCAATGTAAGTATCACTATGCCAGCTTCTACATGATTTAATAATCTTACACAATATATAGGAATGAATTCATCTGGCATGATGAGAAACATTCCTAACAAGGCTGTACTTATAGCTTTGCAATTAACAATTCCAAAATTTGTATTATTGGAATAAATTTTGATTTCTTTAGCTTAGAACAGGATAGTTGGAAAATCAATATATTAGTGAGATCTTTTGCCACTTTATTTTAAATTTTTTAAAATTTGATTACACCAGGTCTTAGTTGCGGAACATGGGATATTTGATCTTCATTGCAGCATGTGGGGTCGAGTTCCCTGACCAAGGGTTGAACCCAGGCCCTCTGCATTGGGATCATTGTGTCTTAGCCACTGGACCACCAGGGAAGTCCTGGTTTATTATTAGTAATAAATTAACATTGTCCCGTGACCAAATTTAAAGTATCAGATGTATATATAGTACATATATCATATATTGAAAGTGAAGTAAAAGTGTTAGTCACTCAGTTGTGTCCGACTCTTTGCGTCCCCAAGGACTGTAGCCCACCAGACTCCTCTGTCCACGGAATTCTCCAGGCAAGAATACAAGAGTTTGTAGCCATTTCCTTCTCCAGGAGACCTTCCTAACCAAGGGATTGAATTCTTGTTTCCTACACTGTAGGTGGACTCTTTACCATCTGAGCCACAAGGGAAGCCCATATCATATTATTATACTCTGCATATATATTTTGTATATATTATTGACACACATATTATATTGTATATATATTATATGTATATACTTTGAAGGACATTTTAAATAAGAACCAGAAAATTATGAGAAACAACTAGAAGAGTGCAATGGCCCTCTGTCCTTACAGTTATCAAAACCTGCCCAATGGTTAAGGGTAAGAAAGTGAAAATTGGTCACCTATGAAAATGAGGATACAATTTTATGAGACAAACTCATCGGCATAATTCTAATGAGTTATAGTTTTTGTTGTGAAAAATGAGAAATTCAGTGGTCTCACCCTAAAGAACACTGAAAAAACATTACTAAGAAGAAATTGAAAAAGTAAAATATGGTAAAGTGATGAAGACAACTTTTTTCTGATTGAACAGATAGATAAATTTTGCATGCAAGTATCAAAATACATTTAATTTTGCCACAACAATAGATATTCTCTTCACAAAAAGCATATGAATCATCCTGTACGCATGAGAGTGGGTGGTAGTAAACAGATGCCTCTTTAATGACACCTGGCATGGCTTCATTCCCCCACCCCATCCCCCCTTTTTTCTTTTTTTAGAGGCTTGTTATACTAATTTAAATTCAACTCTACAGCCTGAATGCTTGAATGCACTCACAGTACTAGGTGATGATAAATGCATGCAGCACTTTCTTTTTTTCTTTCTCTTTTTTTTTTTTAAGAGCAGAGAAAGTCTGTTACAGGGCCAAGCAAGGAGGACAGGTGGCTTGTGCTCAAAAAACCCAAACTCCATGCAGCACACTCTTGAGCAAGTGCCTTCAATGACTCCCACTGCCCCAAAGAATTTGGGATAATGGAGATCACTGGTCCGTGATTTAGGTTTTTTGCTATCATTGCTGTAGCTCTTTCTTCTCTCATTTGGGAAGAAATATTGCCATTTCCCTCTCCAGGGGATCTTCCTGACCCAGGGATCAAACCCGGGTCTCCCACATGGTAGACAGACGCTTTACCATCTGAGCCACCAGGAGAGTATATAATAAACGGTGTGTAGGTGCAGGGCTTTATTTAGGAATGTTTACTAAAGCTTCTTAGGGCTAAGGCTGAGTCAAACTAAAAAGCAATAGCTAACTTTAATCTGATTTAGTCACTTAAACTGGCATCAACAGGCAAAACCAGAAACACTTCCTCACATTCTAAGTCTTTTTTTTGCTGGCATCAAAACTTAGAATCTTAGGCAAAGCCATGTAAATGCTTACAAAGTTCATCTTCCTGCAAAATGATGGCTTCACCACAGTTGTGATTCTCTCTGCAGGGGGAAAAAAAAAAGTGTTTTAGCAGTTCCACAGTGCTGGCAACTGTAAAGAAAAAAAAAACACAATTTTGTAGTCATTGGGGAAAAGATGAAAGGGATGATGAAAACAAATGTTTCCAGTTCATGTTTAAGAATTTGTTTTCTGGTACATGGAACATCTGACTGGACAAATACAATGAACGTTATAGTGACAATTTAAATATCTAAAGAGAATTGGAAATTGAAGCATTAGGTATTATTTATAAAGATTTTCATTTCTTCCATTGAAAACCACATGAGTAGGCTTCCCTGGCGGCTCAGAGGTAAAGAATCCATCTGCCAATGCAGAGGACAAGGGTTCAATCCGTGATCCAGGAAGATCCAGCTTGCCTTGGAGCAGCTAAGCCCGGGCACCACAACTACTGAGCCTGTGCTCTGAGCCTAGGAGCCACAGCTGCTGAGCCCACGTGCCACGTGAAGTCCATGTGCCTGCAGCCTGTGCTCCACAATAAAAGAAGCCACCACAATGAGAAGCCTGCACACTGAAATGGAGAGTAGCCCCCACTTCTGCCAATGCAGAGGACAAGGGTTCAATCCGTGATCCAGGAAGATCCAGCTTGCCTTGGAGCAGCTAAGCCCGGGCACCACAACTACTGAGCCTGTGCTCTGAGCCTAGGAGCCACAGCTGCTGAGCCCACGTGCCACGTGAAGTCCATGTGCCTGCAGCCTGTGCTCCACAATAAAAGAAGCCACCACAATGAGAAGCCTGCACACTGAAATGGAGAGTAGCCCCCACTTATTGAAACTAGAGAAAGCCTGCACACAGCAGCAAAGACCCAGTGCAACCAAAAATAAATAATGCAAATAAATCTAAAAGTAAAAGTGAGAAGCTACAAGTTTGATACCAAGGCCATGATGGGTTGAAGGCATTTGCTTTTGTGTGAAATGTCACACTTGTCCCTGTTATAAATAATTGCATATTGAAATATACTTTTGTTTTTATTCCAATTAGGACTCAGTAGATGGCAAAATCATAACATAGTCACAGATGAAGTGGAAATCTTTGAGAGCATGGTAGAACCATGTAATGAATTCACATGGATGGCATGTGGTGGACTTAAGATGGCAGAGGTTATGACTGTGGTGTGGTCGCTGAGAAGAAATATTGTCCTGTGAAAACTGAAGAGCATTCCCCACTGTGTGCCTGTCATGTCTACTCTGCTGTGGGAAATGGGCCGTTTCAATTATGTTCTTGGGGACCAGATGTCCCAAGGGATCTACTTCCCATGTACCCCCCGACACCCACCATGAATAACTCAACCCTTACTGATAACTGACTTCAAGATGGCAGACCCTTTAGCCATCTTCTTTTCCATGATCAAAGTTATTTAAAAATAAGATCTAGGATCAGGAGGTATTTCTCAGACTCCCCAACTCTAGAACAGTGCCTGGCACATAATGGGCACTTAGTAAACAGAATGCAGAAATCAAATTTTATTTATTTTTTTTAATTTTTATTTTTACTTTATTTTACTTTAAGGTACTGTATTGGTTTTGGCATACATTGACATGAATCCATCATGGGTGTACATGAATTCCCAAACATGAACCCCCCCCCACCTCCCACCCCACATCATCAGTCTTCTTCAAAAAAATTTTTTTTAAAAACTAACACTTTTCAGGAGAATGTAAGAACCTATTTTAATGACGACTGAATTCAGCCATCCAGTGACACAAATGAGCAGGCAGTCAGTCCTTGAAAGGAGGACCTTGGGAGATCCCCTCGAGCCACTGACAATTACAGCAGTTTCCCTGGAGGAGAGAAGAGCCAGCAAGACCACTCTCAACAGCAGGAGCTCTAGTTTTGTGTAAGCTTCTGCAGTCTTGACCATCCTAACTACCGGGAACCTTAGGCTTTCTTTTCCGTTGGCAGGTTGCTGGTGCCATATCTGGCAAGATATACAGAATGCTCCCGTTAATCCCAAAGATTTTCGTGGATTCAGATAGCAAGATAATCCCCCAGTCTTCTACAGTGGGAATGAGAGCAATGTGGTGTGGCCCAAAGCTGGGCACTAGAAGTTGCTGAGTGAGTGGGTGGGTGAATGAGCATGTGAGTGATCAATTTGTATGTGAGTTCAATTCAGTTCAGTCACTCAGTCGTGTCCCTCTCTTTGCGACCCCATGAATCGCAGCACGCCAGGCCTCCCTGTCCATCACCAACTCCCGGAGTTCACTCAGACTCACATCCATCGAGTCAGTGGTGCCATCCAGCCATCTCATCCTCTGTCATCCCCTTCTCCTCCTGCCCCCAATCCCTCCCAGCGTCAAAGTATTTTCCAATGAGTCAGCTCTTCGCATGATGTGGCCAAAGTACTGGAGATTCAGCTTTAGCATCTTTCCTTCCAAAGAAATCCCAGGGCTGATCTCCTTCAGAATGAACTGGTTGGATCTCTTTGCAGTCCAAGGGACTCTCAAGAGTCTTCTCCAACACCACTAAATGCACAAATAAACAAACATTCTTAATTTTACACCATTCAGAACAAAGCAGATATGTTTAGATAACTGCCTACCTTTTCCAAAGTAGGAGGCAGTTTTTTATTTTTCCTCTTCTTCTAGAATTATCTACATAGTTACATCAATCCTCCATTCTTAACATTGAAAATTCTGCCAGTATATTTGTATTATCCATTCACATAGGCATACTTTTAATGTGTAAAGTACTAATATTCGTATAAACAACCAAACTCATATATTAAAGCCTTTGGGTATATGCTAGCTATATACATTTCGAAGGAGAAGACATGCCTAGAACAAAATGACAAGCTCTCTGTCCATTTCCAAACAAATCTTTCCAAATTCCACTTCCTTTGCCCAGAGAAAATTGCATCAGTGGTGAAAATCTTGCTTATATGAGCTTTGCTGAGAGAATCTTTGCATCAACGAGAATTTCTTCCCAATCACAGATGAAGCCTGTCAATTTCTGATTACAACATCATGCCCAATCAAATCTTGAGCTAATATTTTGCAAAATTTACTCTCCGTTCTTCTGTCTTCTTCATCCCACCTTCTGAGTAAAAAGCAAGCAGAGTAGTAAAGGAAAAACAACACCTTAGGGAAATCAAGAATCTCTAAATAATCCAGAGCTTGACAATATGCTTTTCCGTAAGTACACAACTCAGATATAATTTTGAAATTTGGGTTGATGGTGGGTCCCTATGCTGTGTTCAAGAAAAGGGTCTGTTTCCTGGGCACTGATCTCTGCCCACCACTGATTCCAGGAATAAGCCCTGAGGGCAGTTACGATGCCTCCTCACTTCATCCTCATCCCCATGTAATACCACCTTATATAAACTTAATTTAATCTTTTCATTATTCTCTGGATCAAAGCTTTTATTAACACTTGAGTGGGGGCCGAAATAAAAGAGAAAATAGCAAATCTCACAAATACAGTAAACTATTTAGGAACAGATATGATGCATCTTAAAATTTTAAAGTAAACAGACAAAACAAATAAATTAAAAAAGAAAATCTCTAGCGTGTGGCGTATGTCGGATTCAGTTGTAGAATTATTGTAGTAGGAACTGTCGACTGCTCAGAGCAGGGCTGCAGCTGCTAACTTCATTTTGCCAAAGGACTCAAGAAAGATTCAGGTCCACTAAGAATGATCATTGTATCAACTGAGTTGACTCTTACCTGGGAGACCTGTCAGCTCCCTGAGATGTGGATTTCCTTCCACAATGTTTACTGCTAATAGGCTGCATAACTAGGGTTCAGCTTGTGCTCCATAAGCAAATCGTTCCTGTAAAACACCTTTGGAATTTACATTATTCATCCTGTGTTACATCATTGAGAACAGAATCTTTTCACCACCACCACCCCTCATCATTTGTAAGTGGGAAACAAACACATACATTAGGTTTCTTTTTTTCTCAACAATTAAAAGACTGTTTACAGTGTGTTTGGGAATATAAGGTGAGTCTTGGCTTTTATTAAAGATGAGAGAGGAAATAGAGACCCATCAAAGCACATCATTACTATACCTTAGAAATATTGCTGATTACTAGTGAGAATAATCTTGCTAACATTATTGTCAAATGACCATGTCTAAATGGTCCTGAACCTTCTGACCTTCCCTTTTCCTAGATATTGTTACTGTTTTCTTCTTTGGTGGGCATTGGTTTTTCTTGTTAGAGTTTTCAGGTTTTCAAAAGGTTCAGAACTTCAGCAACTAAGACATTTGCATAGTATCCATTTTTTAAGTCCTGAAACTTCAACAAGTTTATAAATAGTGTTATAAATAGCAGCAGCACCTACTTCTCAGAAATAAACCAAATTCATAGTTTATGGGGGGAAATGTATATTCTGCTCACAATTTTAAATTTTCTACCTCTGCTAGCTTGTTAAATTTTCTCTTCCCTTCCTCCATGTCCCCTTCTTGTTTACCTTTCTCCTCTATTTTTCAAGCATCCTTAGTTAACAAACTCATGACAGTATGATCCACAAAATCTCCTTTTTTCATGTTATTGATGGACCTTCCATCATTGCGTCCCCATTTTTACCTGTTTTTAAAATTAACAGATAGCAGTGGCTTAGAAAATATTAAGTAATATTCATGAATAAGGTCATGTTTAATTTAGAGGAGCTACTTATAGACCCAAAATGCTAAAATTAAATATGAAAAGGTTGGTTTTGATCCCCTGGCACATACAATGGTGAGTTAGCCCAGAGTGGTGGGAGACTTGGAGAGATTTACAAGTTTAAATTTCTTTATGCAGTAGTTTACAATTATCAAACCCCTTCCCATATAAGTAGAGAAAAAAGACAGAACTGAAACTCAGAGGATCGTCATCAAAGGCTCCCATGGTCCCTTTCAATCCTCCAGGAGGCCATGGGCCTGACCCTCCCCCTGGATAAAGGCTACTCTGGGGGCGGGCCACTTTCCTGAGGTCTTCCCAGGCCCCTCTGGGATATTCCAAGGGGACATTGCTATGGCACAGTGCTTTCTTCCATCTCCTCACTCCCCTCTCAGCGCTTGGTTTTCTCTTCCACTCCTCAAGCCTCTCTCGGTGATGCTGTCCCAGTGCCCATACCTCAGGGCTCCTTTGGGACAAGGATTTAATTTAAAAAAAATTTTTTTTTAATTGTGGTAAAAGCCACATAATATAAAACATACTATTTGTTCGGTGACATTAAGTACATTCACATCATTGTGCAATTCTCACCATGATCCATCTCCTGAATTTTTCGTCTTCCTAAACTGAAGTCCTGTCCCCAATAAACACTAATTCCCCATCCCCCCTCCCCACCTCACCCCCTAACCCCTAGCACCTAGCTTCTNGGCAGTTCTATTTGCAATTTCTTAAGGAATCTCCACACTGTTCTCCATAGTGGCTGTACTAGTTTGCATTCCCACCAACAGTGTAAAAGGGTTCCCTTTTCTCCACACCCTCTCCAGCATTTATTGCTTGCAGACTTTTGGATCGCAGCCATTCTGACTGGTGTGAAGTGGTATCTCATTGTGGTCTTGATTTGCATTTCTCTGATAATGAGTGACGTTGAGCATCTTTTCATGTGTTTGTTAGCCATCCGTATGTCTTCTTTGGAGAAATGTCTATTTAGTTCTTTGGCCCATTTTTTGATTGGGTCATTTATTTTTCTGGAATTGAGCTGTATAACATTGTATATTCTTGCCTCCTTTGTCAAAGATAAGGTGTCCATATGTATGTGGATTTATCTCTGGACTTTCTATTTTGTTCCATTGATCTATTAAAATATGTCATTCTTAAATGGTAATAGTTTCCACCCTTCTTTCCAATTTCTGTATATTCAATTTTATTCTCATTAATTGTAATTATTAACTCAGTGCAGTGTTAACAGTCATGATCCCAGATATCCTTGCTTATTTCCAACTCTAGTGAAAATACCTTTATTATTTTCCCCATTGAATTTGGTACTGTCTTTGGGACTGAAATAATTATGTTTATCAGGTTATATCTTATGATGTTTTATCAAGAATGCATATTCAGTTTTATCAAATACCTTTTTAGTATCAGTGGACAGAAGCATGTTATTTTTCTCTTTAGTTAGTCTAATAAATGAATGAATTTAATATCATTGAACTACTTTTGTGTTCCTGGATTAAATCTCTCTTGGTCATGATACAGTCTTATAAAGTGCTACTGGAGTCTAGTTGAGATATTGTATTATTTTAATATTGACTGCAGATGGTGATTGCAGCCATGAAATTAAAAGATGCTTACTCCTTGGAAAATTATGACCAACCTAGACAGCATATTAAAAGCAGAGACATTACTTTGCCAACAAAGGTCCGTCTAGTCAAGGCTATGGTTTTTCCAGTAGTCATGTGTGGATGTGAGAATTGGACTATAAAGAAAGCTGAGCACCGAAGAATTGATGGTTTTGAACTGTGGTGTTGGAGAAGACTCTTGAGAGTCCCTCGGACTACAAGGAGATCCACCAGTCCATCTTAAAGGAAATCAGTCCTGGGTGTTCATTGGAAGGACTGATGTTTAAGCTGAAACTACAATATTTTGGCCACCTGATGCAAAATCTGAGTCATTTGAAAAGGCCCTGATGTTGGGAAAGATTGAAGGTGGGAGGAGAAGGGGACTGCAGAGGATGAGATGATTGGATGGCATCACTGACTCAATGGATATGAGTTTGAGTAAACTCTAAGAGTTGGTGATGGACAGGGAGGCCTGGCATGCTGTGGTTCAAGGGGTTGCAAAGAATTGGACACGACTGAGCGACTGAACTGAACTGAACTGAATATTGAAATTTATGAGTATAAATGTTGTGTAGTGTATATTTGTGTAGTCATTTTTTAATTTGGGTATTCATCGTTTAAATAGAATTTGGAAATATTTCCCTTTTTCATATGCTCTGGCATATTTTATCAACACTAGATTTGTATTTTTAAATATTTATCCTGATATATAGCAGAGTTTTTGGTGAAAGCTTCTTCATATGTTAAAAGGCTCTGTTTTCCTTATGATCATTTCTTTTGATGTATTTTCTTAACTATCGTATTACTTCTTTTGTTAAAACTTGACATGAGTCCAGTTTTCTGATAAAATCTTCATCTAATTGCAAAGAGATCACAGTTGTTCTACAGACTAGGCAAGTTTCAGCTGTCACAAACTAAGACTGAAAGCATGGCTATGCTGTACACGTCTGGGTGTACTCCAGTCCACCCCATTCTGCTTTTTTAAACTAGGTATAGTCAGGGATGATGAGGAGTGTGGTTCTGCTACTTCTCAGTTCTTCAGTGTACCTTCTATTACAGAAAAGGCATTTGACCTTCAGGATGGGCCTCTCATCTTGAGGAAGCATACTTGTATTATTATTCCCTGAGATCTGCGCAGCTGGAGTCCCTCCAAATGGTCCTCCACTTCCCTCACCTGCCTTTTGGTGGCATCTATATGAACATAGTACCTTTAGCTACCTTTTATGTTTATGGTGTCTTTCTTCTAGTTTAATTAACAATAGAGTTAATTAATTTTTTTTCTTGTTATTTTTGGATGATTTCCAGGAAAACAGGGAAACTGATGAGCTACACAGCCATGAAGCAGAAGACCAAAGTATATTTTTTAAAAATAAGATTTTATCAACTCATGTGACATTGATGGTCTATGACACTGGGCAGTTTTCTTTTAGAAATAAAAATTATTAGACCACTTAGGTACTTGAAATTGCTACGATTTGTGAAGTCTAATAATAATTGCTTTTCTATCTATTGTGCTATATATGACACCTAAGGAATACTTTAGCCAAATTGGTACACCTTTATTTGTATACCTTATCAAATATGATTTATTTAGATGCTCAGTTACCTTTAACAGAAGTTGTGAGTGATCAATAACTTTATAAAGCAATTCTTTACTCAACAAAGTACTTACTACATATTCATAAAATATAGAGTTTGTATCCCACATTTGGATTATGTTTTACTATACCTGATTTATTTCTAGTGTTTCAAGAATATATCATTACTATGTAAAGAGAGAAGCAGTTTTATTATATTGTATTATGTTGACAAATATATTCAGGATATATTCAAGAAGTATAATTTAAGAATCCTCCCAAGCAATGCAACAAATTAAATAGATTTTATATAGCCAGTAAATTTATTCTAACATTATGTGTATCTGTAAGCATGAAACTTCATCAGAATTATGTAGAGGCTTTCCCCCCAAATGAATCTTCTTAAATAATGAAAACTTGTAACTGGATATTTCTCTGAGTGATTTCTAAAGATTTTATTTTACTTTGACTGTATTCTCTTCCAAGGCACACTGTAGATATTCTGCAGCAAATTGTGATTTGGCTCCACACTTTAGGATGTATTTTTCTTCTTGTTCCTAACTAGTAATAGTAACGTCACTGAACTATCTTAAAAATTTCTGCACATCAAGTGCAAAACCAAGTTATAGATAATGTAAAGTTAGAATTTTTTTTTTGTAAATATGCATTTACCACCAATTTTCAAATATGGTATTTACATTTAACCATTTTATATGTTAGGATGAACTACATAAAATGTGTGAAAATCTTTTACAAGTCATTAGTAATTTAGTATAATGTTCAAAAAGTTTGGACTTGGCAGCCATACCTCCTGGATTTGAATATTGTCTCTATCACTTAGTAGCTGTTGTGATTTTGTAAATTATTAAATCTAATTTCCTTATACATAAAATGGTACTTTCCACAATTTATTAAAAACAAATTCAAAGAACTGTAAAATGAGTTAAAATATATATAATACTTGCAACAGTGCCTGACACAGAGTAGTCAGTTCAATCAGTTCAGTCGCTCAGTCGTGTCCGACTCTTTGCGACCCCATGAATCGCAGCACGCCAGGCCTCCCTGTCCATCACCATCTGCCGGAGTTCACTCAGACTCACATCCATCGAGTCCGCGATGCCATCCAGCCATCTCATCCTCGGTCGTCCCCTTCTCTTCCTGCCCCCAATCCCTCCCAGCATCACAGTCTTTTCCAATGAGTCAACTCTTCGCATGAGGTGGCCAAAGTACTGGAGTTTCAGCTTCAGCATCAGTCCTTCCAAAGAAATGCCAGGATTGATCTCCTTCAGAATGGAAGGGTTGGATCTCCTTGCAGTCCAAGGGACTCGCAGGAGTCTGCTCCAACACCACAGTTCAAAAGCATTGATTCTTCGGCGCTCAGCTTTCTTCACAGTCCAACTCTCACATCCATACATGACCACAGGAAAAACCATAGCCTTGACTAGGCAGACCTTAGTCGGCAAAGTAATGTCTCTGCTTTTGAATATACTATCCAGGTTGGTCATAACTTTTCTTCCAAGGAGTAAGCATCTTCTAATTTCATGGCTGCAGTCACCATCTGCAGTGATTTTGGAGCCCAAAAAATAAAGTCTGACACTACAGTAGTAGCTACTACAATTTCAGGACACTGCCTCTGGATAATTGGAGGCTTCCTGTTATAACAAGTCCAAATTATGAATACCTGGTTTACCTGAAGCATAACCTAATCTTCACAAATATTTAAGAGCTAGCCATGAGATTAAAGGAAATAGATCCAATTAAATACTTCCAACAAAAGGAATTTTTGGAAGAAGGAAAGAAAAAGCTCTAGATATGTAACCCTGAAGGACATTATGCAGCTTGAAGCATTAGATTTGTCAGTGCTGCAGAGCTTCCCCACATTTTCTTATTCACTTCCAATATTATTTTAATTCATTTGCCAACAAGTAATCCAAATATAATATTGGACATAATTATTATTTCGCCATAGGCATAAGAGAGAAGAGAAACACTCAAAGGAAGGTATAAAAGCTCGAAGTACTTGGGAATTAAAATTACACAGCTAGTCATATGTATGTTTCCAGTGTATTAAATCATGGTTACATTTACAAAAGATAGGAAAGGGGAATGTATAGAGATAGCAAGCCATCCTGACATCAGATATGAAGCACATCCAGTCTCACTAAGCAGAGACTTTCATTTATGTTACAAAAACCCTAGATATCCATGTCATAATTTTACTGAAATGTTGTGTCCCACTTAGAGAGTCAAATCCCAAAAGAACAGAAAAGATCTGAGAATAGTTGAAAAAATAGGAATTTAAAGAATTGAAAATCTTTAGAAAAGAGGTCCTAAAGATGAAAGTTAGGGATTATGATAGTTAGCCTACAAAGTTGAAGTCAAGAGCCACGTCTTTTAAAAATATGGTGGAATTTTATGAACATGACACCAAACAATTGTTCTCTCTATATATAAGATAGTTAATCCCAGCTTCAGGGCCACTAGCTTATCAGGAAAGACTCTGTGATGGAATTTCCTTATCCAAAAAGCAGGGAACAGTTTTAGTTTATCACTGACCTCTCAGAATTATTGTACACATAGGATAAAAACCCACCTGCAATGCTGGAGATGTAGGTTTGATCCCTGGGTTGGAAGATCCCTTGGAGGAGGGAGTGGGTCCCCACTTCAGTATTCTTGCGTGGAGAATCCCATGGACAGAGAAGCTTGCAGGCTACAATCCATAGGGTTGCAAAGAGTTAGACATGACTGAAGCAACTGAAAACACATGCATTGGATAACTATGGGATATTGTTATTACTTTGATAGGTAGTTTTATAGAATAACAATAATTCTTAAGAAACCAATCTTTAAAGACAGTTTCAAACAGATCTAAGAACAAACTTTCTAATTACCACTGTGCTAAATATGAAAAGTAGACTCTAGAGTAAAGGACTAACTGCCATTTCATTCATTTCATTCTCAGAGACCTTTAAAAACAAAGAAACTATGCTCCTGGTTTTTTTTTTTTTTATGGTTTAGATATTATCTTTTTCAGATTTCTTTTTTTTTTTTAACTTTATTTTACTTTACAGTACTATATTGGTTTTGGCATACATTGACATGAATCCGTCATGGGTGTACATGAACTCCCAAACATGNTTAATTGTGGTAAAAGCCACATAATATAAAACATACTATTTGTTCGGTGACATTAAGTACATTCACATCATTGTGCAATTCTCACCATGATCCATCTCCTGAATTTTTCGTCTTCCTAAACTGAAGTCCTGTCCCCAATAAACACTAATTCCCCATCCCCCCTCCCCACCTCACCCCCTAACCCCTAGCACCTAGCTTCTACCAATGTACTTTCTGACTCTGAATTTGACTTTTCCAGATACCTCGTATAAGTGGAGTCAAACAGTGCTTGTCTGCACCTAAAGTATATTGGAATGCACTTTTTAAGGTTAATTAATATATGGGACAAGGATTTTAAATAGCTTAGACCCATGACAATGAGTCCAAGGAACCACACACATTCCACTTATCAGTAGGATCATTGCTGGTATTAATGCACTGATGCTTAAGCATATGGGGGCCAGCTGGGGCTCACTCTCTTTCTCTCTCTCCCTCCCCTTTTTCCTCAGCCTTTTTCTCTTCCCCATTCAGCGCTTAAAGCCACACTGTCTCACCTCTAGATTCTCTGGGTGTATATTCCCAAGGTTGAAGGGACAATATTTATTCAACCACATTCGTTCATGTTGAAGAGAAGAGAAAGCTTTCCTTCCCCATCCCTAGAGTGAGGAAGATATGCAGAATTTCACGAATTCTCTTTATCTACCCTTATCATGAGCACCTGAGTTCTGGAGTGATCTAACTGATTTTCACAAACCTCTTTTGCAAAAGCATAAACATCTAGTCCCTCCTTTGGAACACAGCACCTATTGAACCTTGGTGCCTCCACCGAAATTCCCAACTTTGCATTGTGACAGGACAAGGGAGATTTAATTATTTTTTCGTGGGAAACTACCATGTTCTGTTCTTCATGGTAAAGTCTTTTCATGGTGAAATGATAACGCACAGAAAAATTCAAAAAAGCTTTTGCAACTTAGTGCAAAGGCCCAGGGATTACAAAAACATGTAATAAAACTGAAGTTATGAACAAACATTTATGGAACACCTCTTTGGTTGTTGGAATACCTTGTTGGGTGCTCTGCATATGTTAACTTAATGAGTCTTCACAATAACTTTATAAAGTGCACATGATTATTCCCATTTCCTAGAATGAGTAGACTGAGGTGCTAAGAGGTGAAATAATCACCAACAATTTTCCACTAGTTAGTGGCAAAACTTAGACTTGTATCCAACCAGTGGGGAATTTTTTTCCTCTCCCTCTCTCGGTATATTTATCTCATGAAGACTATTAAGAAAAATTATCTTTAATGGCTTTTAAGTGAGTGTGAAAGTCACTCAGTCGTGTCCGACTCTTTGGGACCCCATAGACTGTACAGTCCGTGGAATTCTCCAGGCCAGAATACTGGAGTGGGTAGCTGTTCCCTTCTCCAGGGGATCTTCCCAACCCAGGGATCAAACCCGGGTCTCCCACATTGCAGGTGGATTCTTTACCAGCTGAGCCATGAGGGAAGCTCTAATGGCTTTTAAGAAGCCATTAAAGGGAAGCGGATTTTCTTATTGTTGTCATTGCTGTTTTTACAGCATCAGTTTTCATGCAAATTATCCTTCTCATAATGTGAGTCAAAGTGACATTTTAAAGATCATGACACTTCCAATTCTTTACTCTCGTCTGTGAGTGTGTTTCTAAAGTTGAAGCCAAGTAGTAGAGCACTCAGCAGCAAGGATCCTCATTCTAACTGACAATGAGAAACATTGAGTAGGTAGATATTCCCAGAGGCGGAATACTTAGTGATACCCATAGTGTAAGCATTAAACTGTATGCTATAAAAAGCTCTTTCTCACACTCATTAAGAAATTGTGTGTCATCTATTTCTTGCAGTTTGACCTAAGATAATTTGTCTCATGTCCCAGGCTTTAGTGATGCCCCCTTCAGACACACCTCCATTCCCTATGCCCATACTCTTGCCAGACATTGTTAATCAATCATGGCACTGTTTCTTCCTGAACATTGGATCCTTCAGAGCTCCAGGAAGCCATAGCCAATTGGTTGATTGATTGATGTTGCCTGCAACAAGATTAAATCTATTTATCCTTAGTTGCATGTCTTCCTCTAATTAAACTCATTGATCTGCTTATCTTCATGCCTTTACTATCTCTGGTTCAGATTCTCCAAAGAAAACCTCTAAATATTCATACTTTTCATGTTTCCCTCCTTGGACACTAGATTGCATGTCACAAAAGTAACTTTTGTTTGGGAAATGGATATATTTCCCTATTCTTCTAAATCAGCATCCTAATTGGAACTGCCAAAACAACCAAGTTTAACCTTAAACTTGAGAGGACCTGAGACTGAAGTCAACATATTATGTAAAGAAGACAAAAATTCCCTGGAGGAAAAGAGAACAGTGGCTGTGGCCAGACCAGAAGGCAAAGGGAAGGAGATAGGTGATCACTCGTTACCATCTCCTTAGCTTGCAGAAACTAGAGTTCTATGTTCAAGAATGGACAAAGTGATGCCAGGTGTTAACAAGAGCCTCTTGACCAAAAAGTGCTGAGGTTACACAAATATTTGACAAAGAATTGTCTCTGCTGATGGAGTGAAAGCCCTGAAAAATCACCCGTTTCCAGCATTGATGGGTTTCCTTTTCCTAAAGATATATGCAACAGAATTACTTGTCACACTGACATCTGCAATCACTTTCTCTGTGGCAGAGTTTAACAGCATGTCATAGACTATTACGACATGTGGCCCATCAGACGACTTGTCTGGATGCCCTAGGCTTCTGTGATACCCCCTCAACTGCTGCTGACACCTACATGCTGGCAGTGAATAAATTCAGCACCCATTCCTCTCCATCAGTTATAATGCATCGCTGCTAAACACCTCAACTACACTGAGGTCCATAAGGGCATTGCAGTGATAACGTGGTAACCCAAGGCATTACATGCCACTGAATTGCTGGGGTTTGCCACAGTTAGAAGATAATCTTTATGGTGGCTTAAATCATAATGGCTACTGGATAATAATAGCACACTTATGTGCAAGTCATCCCCATTCTTATGAAAACAGGTAGATGTGCTAATGAACACTAGTAATCATTTCAGTGATTTTTTTTTAGTTACTCTTACAACAAGGACTTTATTCTCCCTTGTGGTTTATGCTCTTAACCCTTTTAAGCAAAGAGACAAGTGAACATGAACAGCAACAACCAAATAAGTCCCCTGTCAGAGAAGCTGGAACTCTTAGGTCACAAATTATCATTGTAATAGCAGTATGGGCCTCGTCCTGATTAAAGCATTCATCAGAGATGAATCATTGCTGTTGGAGTCAGGGAAAAGGCAGAGGGGATCATTGCAAATGATGCCTGAGCTATTTGCTATGGGATTGATGGGCCAATAACTTCACTCAAAAATTTCTAATGTTGCAACCTAGGCATAAAGTAGACCATGTTTGTTGAATTGAAGTGGAAGGCAGCGAATCAAGCATCCCCCATGCCAAGGATTCATTGAAGCCTTTTGCTTCACACTTGGAGGACTACAATAATATCCCAGTGGCCCATCTCCTGGTCAGTCGCCTCTTGACACTCCAGTCCATTCTCGCCACGCAATCACGTTGTGATCTGAAATAGCTCCATTTCAGTACTCTGTCCTGGAATTTGACCCTTCCAGGCCAACCTGTCACTGCGCAATGTCTGCACTCCCTTTTGCATGAAACTAGTTAACTCACCACTGCCACGTTTCTCACTGCCCAACTGAAATGGATTCTCTGACTTGCCATATTCCACCCAACCTCCAAGACACTCTTCTGCCCCTGTTTCTTCTAGGAAGTCTTCCTAGCCATCATCCTCATTTTCTCCCTCTGAAACCACTCATTCATTCCAAATATTCCTCTGAGCACTGACCACATGAGTAGAGATTTTTATCAGAGAGTCTTTGCCACTTTGACACTTAGCATTTCTCCATCGGGTTGTTAGAATCTTTGCATGCAATGAGCCTATTTTATCACCCCCTCCCCTGCCCCAGTTGTCCTGGTGTCTTCCATGGCACATGACACTGTGTGTTACATAGGGAAGGGTCTGGTGGTACGAGGCTGTTCTGCCAGAGTCCTCAGCAACAGGAGAGCTGGAATACGAGAATATCTCTCGTGTGACAGATGCCTGGATCCAGGGTCCCAGCACAATGCCCATTTGCTCAGTGACATGTGCTTCCATCAGGACATCTCCTTGTGGTAAATCCTTAGCCCTAGGAACCAGAAAATCAAACTCCAAAAGCTAGTCCTTGGACTACAAATGCTTTGAAAGTGGCTTCTTTCTATCTTTGTCCTCAAATCAATTTCATTATTGCCTTTTCTTTTTTAAATTTATTTTTGGCTGTGCTGAGTCTTCGTTGCTTTGTGAGGCTTTCTCTAGTTGCAGTGAGTGGGGGCTGCCCTTCCTTGCAGTGCACAGGCTTCTCATGGCAGAGGCTTTAGGCACGCGGGCTTCAGTTGATGTGGCATGTGGGCTCAGCAGTTGCAGCTTATGGGCTTACTTGCTCCCCAGCATGTGGAATCTTCCTGGACCAGGGATTGGACCCATGTTCCCTGCACTGGCAGGCAGATTCCTATCCACTGAGCCACAGGGAAGCCCCCTTATTGCCTTTTCAAACCTCAGCTGCGATTTCCTGATTTAGTTGAAGGATGTGTAGATGCAAATACTTCCTTTGAATACTGAAAACCTTTTCATTTAAAACACAAGTATTCCAGGTCAGTGAACCTCCCACCTTGCTGCTTCGGCTCCTCACACGTCCTTGTGACCACCTTTTGGAAGTTAGACTCTAAACAGAAGTTACAGTGAGATCTATGTAAGCGAAATTGTCACATCTGACAAGTTTTCAACAACACAGTATGTGACGGTCTCCACACTTGGATGCATGGGAGCAAATGAAAACGAGCGAGTTGTAAGGCACTAGGGAATATTAAAAAATTCCCCACAGAGTACTGCCAAGGGTTTGACAAGCTGAGATGGTGATCCCAACTGTGCTGCAAGGAGAACAAAAATGAAAAACGCTCAACTTCACAGAGGCCATCCTGACTTTAGAACCACCCAACCCCACCCTTCCACCTCTCAAAGCCTCCCATTAAAGGGTTCCCTCCATCGGGCCACTGTGGGTCTCTCTGGCTCTGACTAGCACTGCCTTAGCCTCAGTGAATGACGCTAAGGCCCAGGAAAGAAGAGCGGCGCGAAGGAGGGGTGAAGGGGACAACAGCGACGCCATGTTTTAGTAATGTTGCCGTGAGGCGTTGGCAAGCGAGACTGCACTTGGGGAAGAGGCTGGTGAGATGCTGTGTTTGCCTTTGCTTCTTTGCACTCAGAACGCAGGCAGAGCATCTCATTACCGCCAGGCAAGCACAGACTCGTGTCAATCTCCTTGGAAGCAGAATGCCTCACTCTACATCCCAGTGTGTTCTGCAGCTGTCAGGTGCCTGCCTCCTCTGAAGCCTTCTCCCGGGCCAAACACGCTGACATCCTGCCTAAAATAGAACCCACGACCCTGCCACCTAAGTGAATCCAGCTTCTGTGGGCTTTCATCTGGGGCCAGTCAGGAGGAGTGGGGCTTCCCAGGCCCAGGGGAGTCAGACAGGATGGGTGAGCCTCTGGACTTTCCCTGTGCATTGAGGACAGGGGCGTCGTACATTTCATGGTGCAGGTGAGGAAAGCGGGAGTAGCCTGCGTCAGAGTCAGACAAGGAACTTGCTCCCCTCATTGCCTGTGGAATCAAAGCCTTTGGATCCTGGGATCTTAACACAAGACCAGTCATCAATAAAGTACTTATGTGCCCTGATCTATTGATGTGGACTCCTGCTGACCCTGCTGGCACTGATGGGACATGCTCATGGCCAGTGCTGCTGGAGGGACAGTGCAGTCTTGCTCAGTGAGACTGTGGAGCTACAAACTCCCTGCAGGACCACTGACCACTCTCTCAGAAACGACTTGACCTTGACTGTCCGCCATTGACAACTGCCATGGATACCTGATATTCGCACCATTAGCGCCATCCCTCAGGAGCTTCTGTGGTGGAAACATGGCCTGCCGAGTGAGGAGGGATGTCTCTCAGCCCTGATCTTTGGACTGAATCCTGTGGTCTTGCAGGTCTTCTGCGGTGCCAGCTGTATCTGGAATCCAAGAGATAGCTGAAACCAGAAACCATTCCTTCCCAAGATAGCTATTGAGAAACTATGTCCCAAGCCCTGCCTGGGGAACTGGGCAAAGAAAATGGAATCATTTATAAACTTAGTCTATAAGCAGCTAAGCATCTTGTGGAAAACTGCAAACAGGATGCAGGGCTTTTCCTAAGAGCAGGTGCCCTCCTGTGTCCTCCCTGTGGTGGCAGCCAGGGGACACATGGAAAAGTGAGTATCTGGGGGCCCTGCAGACCTGGACCCCAGCTCTGCCACTTGCAAACTCCTCCCTGAACCTCCACTGTCTTACCTGCTAAAAGGGGTGAGACTAGTGCCCACAGGACTGAGCTGTTGTGAGAATGTGGAATGAATGAAACCAGACCCATGAAAGCACTTCCTGAGATGGTATTAATATGTCAGGGTGGCCCCCCCAGGTCACGTTACCACAGTTCGTGTCTGGAAAGTGTCCCTGGAAAACAACCAGCAGAGCAGAGCTGCGGAAGCATCCTGGGGTACCTGGAGGGGAGAGCATCCAACCTGAGTTCCATGACTTTCCCTGGGAGAGTCCAAAACATTGGAAAACAAGAGTTGTATTTTCTTTTCTCACCAATTAGATTTGTCCGTCAACTTATGAATGTGTCTGTGTTTCCAGATCTTATGAACACCTCTGTTCACGCTCCCTTTCTCTCACCATGGTGACTGGATCCAGCCAGGCCCTCCTGTGATGCTCTGCATGAGCTCTTTACTGACACTAGAGGCTACCAGATAAAGAGAAAAGCCTCCCCCACCTGCTACAGAAGTCTTGATCCTCTCACCTTTAGGGCCCAGTTTAAAACCCGTGTTTTAAAATGCACTTTCAGAGACTTCCTTGGCAGTCCAGTGGTTAGGAATTTGACTTCCAGTGCAGGGGTTGCCATTTTGATGCCTTGTCAGGGAGCTACGATCCACATGCCTTGTGGCCAAAACCAAAACCTAAAACAGAAGCAATATTGTAACAAATTCAGTGAAGACTTTTACAATGGTCCACATTTAAAAAAAAAAAAATTAAAAACAAAATGCTCTTTGAAAAATGTTCAGTCCTCAGTCGTCATTTCACCTCTATTTTGAGTTTCATATATCAGTTAATGATCCCAGAAAGCATAGGCTCCTTAACCATACAGTAGGGAAGGCGGCGCAGCTGGGAATGGGCTTATGTGTCCCTGACTCCAGAATCTGGGCTGTCCACCACCGTGATCTCCAGGGTGCTGCTGGGGCCTCCAGTCATGCTGGGATGTCAGGGAGCTAACCCCCGACCTGAGAGCGGAGCAGGAAGGTGGGAAGGGAAGGAGGGCTGGAGAGGGCAGGAGAGACCCAAGCAGGGGAGAGGGTATGAGGAAGCACGTTGTGTGTAAGGAGCCCTGTGGGGAAGGGGCACGGCTCCCCAGCCAGGTGAGGGCCTTCAGTGCCTGAGTCGTGGATGCTCCATCTGCTCCTGAGCCAGAGCAGGTGTGTCTGCTGCCCTGGCAGAAGTCACCTGTTTCTGCCCTCACTGATGCCCGAGTTTCCTTTCTTTTTTTTTATGTTGAAGCATAGTTGTAGTGCAGTATAGTTTTAGGTGTTGTGTTAGTTTCAGGTGTCCAGCAAAGTGTCTCAGATATACATAAACAAATATATATGCTTTTTCAGATTTTTTTTCGCAGATGGGTTGTTACAGTGTATGGAGTAGAGTTCCCTTTGCTATACAGTAGGTCCTTGTTGGCTGTCTATTTTGTATACAGTAGGGTTTATCTGTTAATCCATGATTTTAGTTTTAAATAAGACGTTTTCCCTTTTCGTCCAGGCACTCAGTCTACGTGTGTTTCTCTCTCCTTCACATGCTCATCCTTTGCTACTTTCTTTCTTCTCCAGATCGGTCCGAGGATTCTGAATCAGCTCTCAGGGAGCCTCCAACAGAGATCAGAGCATGAGAGAGGGTCAGGTGCCTGTGCCAACTCTGAGCAAAGCCTGGAGCCTCACCTGTGGGCCTGTTTCTTGCAGATTATTGGGACCATTCCTCTGATGCCGAATCCAGGGCCCTCAAGCCAAACGGCGAGTGGCACACAGGGCCTTCAAGTGCAGCCAATTACCCCCCAG
This sequence comes from Oreotragus oreotragus, assembly GCA_006410675.1. NCBI lineage: Eukaryota > Metazoa > Chordata > Mammalia > Artiodactyla > Bovidae > Oreotragus > Oreotragus oreotragus. The sequence continues at coordinate 304,118 of SJYX01016621.1, forward strand.
CTCCTGACAAACGCCCAGGGCCAGATCATTGCCACAGTCATCGGGAACCAGATTCTGCCTGTGATCAACACGCAGGGCATCACGCTCTCCCCCATCAAGCCTGGCCAGCAGGTAAAGGCTTCTTGTCCAGACAGCTGTGGCTACCTGGACATCTCTCCTTACCGTCCTTCTTCTATTTGGGCTCAATCAATGAAAAGTAATTTTTTTTTTTATTTTGGTTTTATTTTATTTTTTTTTTGTATTTATTTATTTTTTTACACGAACTCCCAAACATGAACCCCCCTCCAAATTAGAAANAGGTAAAGGCTTCTTGTCCAGACAGCTGTGGCTACCTGGACATCTCTCCTTACCGTCCTTCTTCTATTTGGGCTCAATCAATGAAAAGTAATTTTTTTTTTTATTTTGGTTTTATTTTATTTTTTTTTTGTATTTATTTATTTTTTTACACGAACTCCCAAACATGAACCCCCCTCCAAATTAGAAAATATTTAATCTCACTAATCCTAACATATCGATACTTATTTTTAAAAAAAAGCAAGGAGCTTTATTTTTCATTATTAGTGAATATGGGTGACAACTAAATAACTGCTAATCTATAAACAAGAATATATTCGGTTATAACAGGGACAGTTGCCTAAAGTTCAGTAGATTTGTGTCCTTATTTATCACAGCTTATGATACTGAACTTTCAGTCAATTTTAAAAGGGGTCAACAAGAAACTAAGACCAGTTGACGTCTTATCTGTAAATGGAGGGGGGAAAGTATTACACATTAAGAGATCCCAAGTTGATGCTGCTAAAAGTGCTTCCTAGAAATTAGGGAATGAAAAATAGGAGGTTCTAATTGGTAGGATTTTATTAAAACCATGAGAATCCGGTATGTTTTATCCATTCAAATATCAATCAAGCACCTTCTGTGTGTTATACTAGAAGCTGGGTACACAGCCCTGAAGAAGAACAACGTGGTCCCTGACCTCATGGAGTTTCTGGTTAATTGTTTTCTTCAATAAACCTTTCTTTTTTTTTTTTTTTTAAAAANCACCTTCTGTGTGTTATACTAGAAGCTGGGTACACAGCCCTGAAGAAGAACAACGTGGTCCCTGACCTCATGGAGTTTCTGGTTAATTGTTTTCTTCAATAAACCTTTCTTTTTTTTTTTTTTTTAAAAAACAATTTGTATTTATTTATTTTTTTACACGAACTCCCTTTCTTGATAACCCACTATACACTGAGCCTCTGCTTAATGATAAGAAACAGGGTTGAAAGAGTGACAATTTCTTGTCTTAAGGAGCTCACAGTCTTGTAGAGGACACAGATGTATGAGCACAGCCCCATTATGCAATAAAACAGAATGTCCTGGGACTTCCCTGCTGGTCCAGTGGTTACAAATGTTGTTGACCCATCATTCACCTGACTGACTCCAACCCATCCATCAAGATTCACTTCCAAACCACATTAGCACTTCCACTGTGGGGAGGGGTGGGGACAGGGGAGGGGAGTGGGGTGGAGCAGGTGAGGAACGAAGATCCAGTGACATGGCCCAAAAAATTTTTAATAAATAAATAAGACAGCATGTCCTGTAACAGGACAGGTATGCACAAAGTTTAGTATCATCACAAAGATGGAAGTGACTGACTGTCCGGAGAGTGTTGAGTCCTCACACGGTTTGGAAGTGAATCTTAATGGATAGATTGGAGTCAGCCAGGTGAATGATGGGTCAACAACATTCTAGGCAGTGAGGATAGCAGGCACAGAGGCAGGAACACACGAAGAAGCCTGCAGTGTTAAAACACAGGGAAAAGGTTCATGTGACTGAAACGCAGAGTGAGTCTCAACAGTCATGGAAGGGGCCTAACATTCAAACTGAAAAGGGTGACTTTGTCCCAGTGTGATCTTGAGGCATTCCTCATCTTTGTGCCTCAGTTTTCTCATCTATAAAATGGGGAGATGTCAGTATCTCCCTCACATAGCAGTTGGGGGGCCTCTCTTACTCCCGCTGGTTCTCCCTCTAAATCAGCCTGTGAGCCAGGTTTCCCACCACCCTCTTCTTCCCCAGCTTTCTCACAGGCAGTAGGACAGTCCCTGACAATGTATTGTGAGGACTTCTACCCCCTCCCTCTGCCTCTGTCTCTCAGCTATTTTCTTTCTTTTACTATTTACAGGATTCCACTGTATTCTCTACCCTTCTAAATAGTTCTCCCAAGGGACCTGGACTGGTCCCTGCTGGTCCAGTGGTTAAGACTCCGAGCTTCCACTGCGGGAGGCATGGGTTCCATCCCTGTTCAGGGAACTAAGATCTCACATGCCACACAGTGTGGCCAAAAAAATGAATAAATAGTTCCTCCAAATGTTTCATTGGCTTTTTAATCCCTAGTTCTACCTGTTCAAACCTATGTTCAAAATTATCTCTGGGCGCAGAAATGAGAAAATTAATCTTTTTGTACAATCTGCTAAAAAACTATTTCTGTCAGCAAACCCAAGTTGTAAATTGCCAAGAAGGTGATGAATTAATTAGAGATCATCAACATTTAATACAAGTAGCTCCCACTCTCACTTTGAATTTCTAAGTAGGGTGTGTGGGGGATAGACCACTGCCATTATACAAGATGACAGCTCTATATTTGAGGTAGTACAGTTTTGATCCAGAAGGACCTAACTAAGAAACGGCAAGTAAAAGGGAGGTATGGTGCTGCTCCTCAGACCCTTGCCCACTATCAACAGCATGAATCCATTTACACAGTCTCTCTCGTGAGCATAGATGGACCTCAGAATCTAGCTCGCACCCTACCTGTTGACCCCTGGAATGAAACCTCATTATCATGGTGGGAATGTCTGTCCTCTGCTAGTCTAGCCACTGCCATCAACCCTGTTGGTAGAACTGGAGATCTAGCAACTGGGAGGAAACAGCCAGCCTCTAGGGGATGTGCCTTGCCCATCCAACTCATGTCATTTACAACCAGCATCGCAGAGAGCAGGACTTGCCTTGCCAGTATATGTGCATGCATCTCTCATGAAAGTGCACGCTAACAGGACATGTATGCACAGCTGAAAAGAGCGACGCTGAAACCTTCCTGAATCCTCAGGTCACGGCAGGCCCCCGTGGGCCTGTCCCGTTGTTCAAGGCACGTGCCAGTGGTCCACTCAAGTCCTAGAAAGGTCAAGGGAACTGATGACGGACCTGGTGAGAATATCAGGAGAAGAGCGCCATGCTGATTCTTGGCATCAGCTCTGATTGAAACACCTGGGAAGGTGTAGTAAAGTTAACAAGTTGGGTGAATCGACAGGAAATACTCAAGTCTGAGCCCCAGATATAAAAAGGGGAATTCTGAGGATAGAGGGTCATAAAATGCTGAGAGTCCAAAAGTAAAAAGCTCAGACCTAGAGATATATATAAGAATAGTGGTCTTCAATTTTTTCTTTAAATACTACCCTTTACATTGAAGAAATATAATATGGACAACCACTAAAAAATAAAGGATTTCTCTTGTACAGTAGAGAAGTTTCTCAATTTATTTTTTCATGTGATTTATGACAAATGCTTGATCCCACCAGAGCATAGTTCCAACAGTAAAATATGTCATAAATTACAAGAACAGAGAAATTCTAACTCGCACTCAAAAGGAAGTCCACTTTTTATGGAGTGAAGTACAGGCCTCTTGGGCTAGATGACCTGGGATGATTCATTTTCATTTAAAAAAATAATTTAAAAATCTTAATTTTTACACATGCCTACCACTAGTTAAAAGAACCTGGATAAAATCGAAGAGTGAAGAGTCAACTACTCTTGAGGATGCTTTATTCCAATGATGAAAGATTGAGAACCTGAAAAGTTATCATCTGAAATACAAACAGTATTTAAAATATATATATATATATATATACCAGTATCTGATAGTCCTAGATATCACTTTCATAGTATCGAATTGGGAATCCTTGGTAAGCAATGCAAAGAAATAAAGGTCAGAAAATGACTAGATAAGAAACAGAGGGGGATTTACCTGGTGGCCCAGTGGTTGAGACTCTGTGCTGTCAGTGCAGGGGATGTGAGTTTGATCCCTGGTCAGGGAAGTAAGATCTCACGTGCTGTACACACACACACACACACACATACACACACTATATATATATATCGCAGAGAGCAGGACTTGCCTTGCCAGTATATGTGCATGCATATATATATATATATATATATATATATACACGAGGGAGAGAGAAGTATCTTTCTGTGCATGGAACAAAGAGCTTAATACAAAAATATTTGGTAGAGCTTGAAAGCAACCTTTCCTTTCCTCCATAAGATTCTGCAGCTCCAAAAGTCAGAGTGACCCACATGCCAGGGTTTGCCCTTATTATTCTGTGATTGTGAATTCATGATTTCTTCATGAGCAGCACAGAAATCATGTTGTGTATATCTATTCTTCCTCTGACTAAATCCCAACAAAATTGAAAGCAACCTTTCCTTTCCTCCATAAGATTCTGCAGCTCCAAAAGTCAGAGTGACCCACATGCCAGGGTTTGCCCTTATTATTCTGTGATTGTGAATTCATGATTTCTTCATGAGCAGCACAGAAATCATGTTGTGTATATCTATTCTTCCTCTGACTAAATCCCAACAAAAGTTTATGGGAGATTTTTAATGTCATTAAGAAAACAGAGACACGGGAAAGGGAAAATATGATTTGTAAAATCAAAGCATTGAAATTTTTCAAAAATTAAATACTATGGCTATAATACTTGGAGACTGCCATCCACGAAGGCACTCAATTGTTCTTCAAAATGTAATCTTGGTGCTAATAGGAAGCTAAAGGAAAATGATTTATTTAAACTAGCTCTAAAATGCCATGCATGCTAAGTTGCTTCAGTCATGACCAACTCTTTGCCACCCTGTGGTCTATAGCCCACCAGGCTCTTCTGTCTGTGGGATTCTCCAGGCAAAAACACTGGAGTGGGTTGCCATGCCCTCCTCCAGGGGATCGTCTTGACCCAGGGATCAAACCCACATCTCTTATATCTCCTGCACTGGCAGGTGGGTTCTTTACTACTAGCACCACAGGGAAGCCCCTAAAATGCTATACGATTTTCTAAATCCATCTCTTTTTTTTTTTTCAAGTAAAAAAATGTAGTCACCATTTTTTCCCCAGCTGTTACCTAAATCAGTAGTTTCCAGTTTTTTCTTGGAGCCATCCAGAATGAGACACAAATGATGTAGTTCCACCCATACAGGATCTAAAATAGTCATAAGGGTTTCCTAGAGAAAGGAAACGTGTGTCAGTGACCCCAATACAAAACAAACCTTTGACCTTCCAGCCACATTTCAGGTATTCTTTATGTCCTCCTAATTATTACAAGTTCTTACTAAAGCTAGGCTCTGGCTTCTCTAGACGCAATAAATCTACTTTCTTTACCCTTTTTCTAAGACAAGATCCTTCCAAAACCTTAAGTGGTCCCTCAACCAGCAGCCTTAGCCTCACTTGGGAACCTGTTAGAAATGCAAATTATTGACTCCCACCTGGACCTACTGCGCCAGACACTGTGGCGGTGGGGTCCAGGGATCTGTGTTCTAACAGCCCTCCAGGTGATTCTGAAAGTGCTTAAATCTTGAGAACCACTGATTTCATTTCTTCTGCACCCACTTTGCCTTTACCTGTTTGGAAAGTTTCTTCTCCCCCCTTCCCAAATGAATTTCTCTATATTTAATCCCATTTGAATTTTACTGTTTATATAAATTAACTTTTTCCAGTTCATCTATCACATTCTGGTTCTTCATTTTATCCCATTTTCCAAGATCTTGTCACCTTCACTTATATTTATATCAATCATGAATTTAATTAGAAGATGCTTTATTCCAGACACTAAAATATTGTTAAGGATATACTGCGTTACACAAGGAAGACAGATGGGGAGCACTGGCACAGAAAATCCACAAAGACTTCAGAGTGTGCCTGTATCTATTTTCGTTGAATACAGTGAACATCAGCAGTGTCAACCACAAGAACAAACCAACAAAGCCAGCCTATGAGATGCAGTAAGAAGCGTAAAGCTTAAGGGACTCTGAATCCTGTTTCTGCCTCTCTCTCATACCCTGTGTGGGGTGAACATCCTCACATCCTTCTCTCCTTCCCTGGATGAAGCAAAGCCCCAGGCTAACATGAACCACCTCTTCCTTTTCCTCCTTTTTGGTGGACTTTCCATGCCCGTATTAATTTGCTAGAAATGCCATAACCTTAAAATCTTGATTTTTTTCAAGTAAGAACTTTTTAGAATTTTTATGGGTTATTCTGAACTGTTTGGTTGAATGCTGGGAGGTAAGCAGGACCCCAGTGTTCTAAAAAAAAGTGTTTATTTCCTTTGGACAAAAGCCTTCTTTCCTAGATTCTTAGTTATCTTAGATTCATCTCTTTCTCTGACTGTGTAGGCATAGAACAAACTCTCAATAAAGCTACTTTGTTTTCCTCTCTTGTGTAGAATTCCTTCTCTTATGTAGACTGAAGCCTAGTAATTTTTCTTTACTGAGTTGTGTATGAGAAAAAGAAATTTAAATTGATTATTGTCTTATCCAGTTCCTTGATGGTACTTTGCCACACCCAGGGCCAATAAAATATTGATGAAATGATAAAACCAAAGACTAGCTCATGATTCAGTAACTCAAAACTGTGCAAAGCTTTTGTCAAGTAACAATATTTAGAAGGACAACTCAATAGGTTAGAGGGGATAGACTGACATGCAAATATCTATCACATTTTATTAAGCAAATTAAAAATAGATTTAATCTTCAGTGTGTGTTCCTACAGAATAAAATTTACTGGATTCGATTGTTGATTATGTGCTCAGCAGATCGGCTAATTACTTTAGGCAGATGCTTGTTGCATATTAATTTGAGTTTCATGTCAATTACAACTACCTTACTTCACAATCTTAGCACAGTGGAGTAACAATGAGGATGTTCCCTTGAGATGTAATTGCGGGAAATTGTGGAACAGGACAGCCTGGCATCCTGGAAAGAGCCCAGAACTATGGGGCGAGAGCCTGGATTCTAAGGCAGACTCATGATCTTGGGAGAGTCACTTACTTCCCATAATTGTGCCAGCTATATCTGCTGCATAGAGCTAGCCTGTGAATCTGGAGATCAAAAGCATTGCCACGGGGTGGGAGGGGAAGGGAAATAGGTCCCTAAACACATTTCCAAAGTAGTACATGATTAACAATTGTTTGAAAGTAGAATGTTAATTGATGGTTAAAAACACTTTAGGGAATTAAAAAGACTGTTGACCACAGGTGTTGGTGATGCTGCACAGCAACTGGAATTTATCTTATACATAGCTGGTGAGCGTATCAATGGCTCCAGCCACTTTGGAGATCAGTTTGGTAGTTTCTTTAAAAGGTAAATGTGCAATTAAGGTATGACTCAGTCATTTCCACAGTTTCACTCATAGGTATTTACATAAAAGAAATGAAAACACAGGGATACACAAAAATTTGTCCATAAATGTTTATAACAGCTTTCTTCATCATACCCCCAAACCGGAAATAACCCAAATGTCCATCAACAGATGAATGCATAGACAATCTTCAACATAAATATGCATACAGATATATAACAATACTATACATATTTCTCAGCAGTTAAAAAATGATTTACTGATATATCCAACAAAACTGGGTAAATCTCAAAAACAGTATCTGAGCAAAAGAAGTCAAATGCAAAAACAGTACATACCATACAATTCCAGTTTTAGAATTATGCTAAATGAGTACATGGGGCAGAAAGCAGCGCAGTCCCTGTCTGGGGCCAGGAGTTGGAAAATTGATTACAAAGGCAATTAGGGAACTTTATAGAATGATAAGAAGGTTCTATATCTTGATAATATGGTGGTTTCACAGATGTATACATTAGACAAAATTCATCAAACTGTATGCATAAAATGTATATATTTTATTATGTGTAAATTATATCTTGATAAAGTTGAATTTAAAAAAAAAACCTGAACACTGGGAAAGCATAGACAAATGTGTAGTTGAAATCTCCAGGCTGACTCTTAGATCCTGAGGAGGTGGTCAAAGATCAGTGCCTGTTTTGTAGTTGGCTCTCTTTTCACCAAAGTTCAGGGCCTGGCCTGATTCCACTCCCAGACTGACTTCCTTTTATTAAAAACCTGTTTTGAAATCCTTCCTACACCTCTGGGAGCTGTGATGATGGACATGAAAGCATTCTGGAAAGTACTCTGTCTAATCTCTGTCTGATAACAAAGGCGGCCACTGCTGAGGCTACTGGTGCCCTTGTGCCAGGCCTAGGGCTGTCATTCACCAGCTTCCCAGAGCCTCAACACGGGGATGCAGAAAGACCCCTCCCAGGTGTCCAGGTGGACCCAGAAGCTGTGATTGTCCTCCTTTTCTCTCTCCTTCCTCCTTCAGTCGAGGTTCTCACCTCCCAGAACCATAGCACTTTGATAACCTGGAGAGAAGTCATGAATACAATGACCACCTTCCTTACCGCACACAAGACTTGAAGTGAATTCTGACTTGGGGCGCTGTGACTAAGAGCTCAAGCCCAGGGATCAGACTTCACAGGTCTGGAGACCAGCTCCTCCACACCTACTGAAGGAAGACACCAAATCCTTTAAACTCTCTATGCCTCAGCTTCCCTGGTGGTAAAGAGGGGTCAGAATAATATCCACCCCACAGGCTGATGTGAGAGTTTTAAATGCAAGGGCATGACAATGCCAAACAAAGTTCTGTAAGAACTGTGACAACCAAGAGGGACAGATATCAATCGATACATTTGTCCAGAGTGCCCCCATTTCTCTCTTAATTTCAAGAGGATCTTAGAATTCTTTTTCCCAGCTCCACAGTAATATACCCAGACTCTGGTTTGAGAGAGCAGGAAGTTCCCATATACACTCAGCCTAAATTGGAACCTTCCTAAAAACACCAGTTATATAAGACAAAATGATTGGGCACAACCCACCCTTGATCTTGAGTCTTGCGGTCTAAGTTGATGGCAGGTGTTATATTTTATCTATATGTACTTGAGAAGTCTGTCAAGTGCCCTGGAATTGCGTGAACAGGAAGAACGAGTCCAATTACATGTGGCGGTCAAGAAATGTAGAAAACTAGATGCTTCAGCAAGCCAAGTAGGGAATTAATATATCTAGAAATACTAGTAAAATGCCTGTCAAGGAAGCAGCCACATAATATATACAAAAAAAAAAAGAAAGAAAACAAGACCCTGCCTGTTGTGCAGGGTGTGCGTTATTCTAGAGACGTATATATTCTTAGAAATAAAATGATTCAGCCCTGATAACACTTCTATTCCCTGGCATTTTCCTCCTAATTTTTCATGCCTTTGTGTATTTTTTTACATCCCTCTGCTTAGCTCCACCAACCCTCCCAGACGTCAGTGGGTCAAGCAGCCTCCCAAAGCAGTCTTCTGCACCTGGCTCACAGCCAAGCATCCATGTCTCAAAGCCCCGTCCGGCAGGCTTCCTCCTCTTCCTCCTCATCCTCCTCTTCTTCAGCTTTGAGCGTGGGCCAGTTAGTGAGCAGTAAGTATCGTTTCTGGCTCGGTTAAATCGTGGTGGCCTTCTCGTTGCCTAATTGCAATGCCTCTCTCTCTCTCATCCCTCCTATCCCTTCCTCCCTCTTTCCCCCTCCGATCTTTCAAACAGAAGAGAGGTTTCCTGGCACTGGTAGGTGAATATTGGGATGAAGTCCATGCCCAGGGCCAGTGGTTCACTGGGGAAGCAGACACCTCCACACCCCATCAATGAATGCATGGAGGGGCCGTTTCCACCCTAAGATGCCTTCTGATGGCGCTGAGTCAGTCTGGCCACTTCAGAAGGAAGAAACTGATCAGCTTTCAGGGCATGAGCCACATACCTCAGAACTGAAAGAACCAACAACAGGCACTCAGCCGGCAGGTCAAGCTGCTTTTCTGTGTGTTTGAAGTCCCTGCCATTCTATTTGTAGGTGTCAGAAGAAATAAAAGAGAGTGTGCCTATGGGCGGGTGGTGTGTGCACCACGAGCTGCCCCCAGTGGCACGAGGGGGAAGCTGCATGGGCTGGAATCTGATGAGAAACCTCTGAACAACCATTCATACAATAACGTGAGCCTGCAGGTCTGCTTCCCTGAGCAGGCCATGTAGACGTATTTTAGAAATGGTAAGTGGCCCTAGGAGAAGACAGCGTATGTATCAGATGCAAATAGATGAATGTGACAATGATCTAATTCAATGTTAGTTGTTCACCTTTAGTACGATTTTTACCTGTATATAAAATCACAGAATAGTGCATGAATTATAATTCTCCAGGCACCAAAAGCCCAACAGCTACAGGTTTAAAGGGCTACAGCACTCCAGAGGCATCTGTGGCACAAAACAAGGATATATGTGTGTATCTGTGTTTGGTCAGGTGTCATGAGTGACCTGTTATAACAGGAATAGTAGGGATTCTCCATATCACGGGCCAAGTCTGGAGATGCAAGGCAAAATGGAGGGTTGCCGTGTCTCCCTCACACACACAAGCAAGCCCTCCAAAAAATATGCAGGTACATATATACATACGCATGCATATATGGATGGATGGCCCTTGGTTCTGTCTTGCCATTTGTCTCTATCTGGGCAGAGAAGGATTAGCCTTTTTCAGAAATCAGTTACAGAGCTACTTAATGGACCAAATAAAATTTCATTTACACAGAGGCCAGTGGGACATTCTATGAGTATAATGAGTGAACCATAGTCCATGTCCTTGAGAGGAAATATTAAAAACTGGGGAAAAGAGACTCCTTTACCACAGGCGCTTGAGGCCAGAAACTCCAAACCCATATGCAGAGGCTGAATGAGGTATCTTCTCTGGGAGATACAAGAAGGTCCAGGACTATACCTACCAGGGTTTGGACTTTATATAAACCCATTGCTGGGCCTAAGACTGCTACAGATTTTGAGCATTTTGAGCATAAACCCAATATAGAATAAATAATACATGGAACATCTTCTGATACTGATTATTTCCCCAGCAAACTTCCATTTAAGATTTCATTTGTGGACTTCCTTGGCAGTCTAGTGGTTAAGATTCCATGTTCCACTGCAAGGGGTACAGGGTAACCCCTGGTCAGGGAGCTAAGACCCCACTTGCTGTGTGGCGCTGCAAAAACCACAACAAAAAAAGACTTCACTTGTAAAGTAGAGTTTTCAAAGCACTTTCAATATTTTACCTATTTGAATACTTACAAAAAGTAATATAAAGTATCATTTTTGGATACTGATGCTGACATCAAATAGATCCTGCAAAATACAACCCATCTTATGTCAGAGAGGCCAGATTCAGTTTTAGTTGAGAGACCTTGACACTCTACGACAAATCTCCTCTATGACAAAGCCAGGATGATAACCCAGGTAGTCAGATTCAATGGGTCATACACATTCTACACACCACTGCTGCCTTGAACAAACAGGACGCTTTCACATAAATTTTATGCAGTGCAATTTGAATGATAAAATACATCAAATCACCTAAATATTCTTCAAGTAATTGTTAAATGCCTGAACCCATATCTTAGAATTAAAGCACAAGATTTTTCTCTGAGCCAATATGAAGAGAAACCCTAGACAACTTTCACATTTTGAAATGTATATTCAAGCATGCAATGTGCATTTAAAATCACTTTTGTCTAAGATTAAACTTTGCCAACTTTGCAGATAGGCTAATGTAGGGAGACCCAACCCTATATTTCAGATGTAATTGTTATATACAGGTTAAATTATAGGAGGGAAAACGTGTTGTAGTCAGAGGATGAAAACTTAACAATTTTAAATGTGGAAAAAAAAACAACCACAGCTTACTTTTTGAACACCACATATATGTGAGCACAGGAATAGAAACAAAGAAGGAAAAAATAAGCAAGATGTGGTCCCTGTTCTGGGGGGAAGGTCATGAACTGATAACAAAGACAGTTACAACAAAGGGAAATAAATGCTATGGTCAACATATGAATAAGGTCTATGGCAGTACAGTAGATAGTGATCTCAGTTTTAGAGGCTGAGACAGAACAGAAGGACATCTGAAGTAAATAACCCTTCAATTAAGTTGAATGGTTAATGGATCAACAAATCCCTCCACTAAGCCAGGTCAAACTGGATTTGAACCTATGGTCAAAACCCTGGTGAGTGAAACTTCCTAAGTCATGGTCAAAGTGGCCTGATGCTGGGCAACCTGCCATTGCTTCAAATGAATGGAAGTGGGTGGGGCATCTATAACCTGCCCTACTCCAGGCGAAAAATACAGAGTTAATACCAAGCATGCATGCATGCTGGGCTTCCCAAGTTGCCTTAGCAGTAAAGAACCCACCTGCCAATGCAGGAGACACAGGAGACTTGGGTTTGATCCCTGGGCTGGAACGATGCCCCAGAGGAGAGCATGGCAACCCACTCCAGTATTCTTGCCTGGAGAATCCTATGGACAGAGGAGGGTGGCAGGCTACAGTCCGTAGGGTCACNGAACCCACCTGCCAATGCAGGAGACACAGGAGACTTGGGTTTGATCCCTGGGCTGGAACGATGCCCCAGAGGAGAGCATGGCAACCCACTCCAGTATTCTTGCCTGGAGAATCCTATGGACAGAGGAGGGTGGCAGGCTACAGTCCGTAGGGTCACAAAGAGTTAGACATGACTGAAGCAACTTAACACGTACCCTCCATCTATTATCTGCAGAATAAGGTTGAACAGAAATGCACGTGTTCAGTCGCTTCAGTCGTGTCCAACTCTCTAAATCTACAGACTGTAGCCCGCCAGGCTCCTCTGTCTGTGGGATTCTCCAGGCAACAATACTGGAGTGGGTTGCCATGCCCTCCTCCAGAGGATCTTCCCAACCCAGGGATGCACACTCCTTAAAACATCTGCATTCTTGTTCACAGCACTGCACAGCCTGCCCTGTGTCAAACCTTGCTCAGTCTCCACAGTCACCAGGGGTAACTACAGGTTCCATAAGCAGAGCTATTGGAAAGTCTAGAAGAGTCAAACAAATGACAAAGTCCCAAACCAACTTAAGATTTACACAGCAATTTTCAAAAACAAGTAGACATGGGACTTTTGTGTTCTTTTCTGGGTTTGGTTTGGCCTGTAAACTCAATTCTCAGAGAGCAAAAGGACTGAGAGCTAATATAAAATAAAATAAATAAAAAAACCCCAAACTATAAAGTGAACCTAAAGATGCCTGGTGCTAAGAAATTTTTTAAAAACAACAACGCAAAAAAAGACTGTCATTCATACCGTTCACACCTGAAGACTGAATTGTATCTGCTTTGAAAATGAACTTTTCCTGCTACACAGAAGTAACAATATGGTAGTACTGGATGCCATAAAACAACCCTGGTTCCTTTGTAGACTCTCTGAAGTTTGCATGCTTAAGGATCCCAAACAACTAACAAAATAAAAAAAAAAAAAAAAAGATGCCTGGTGATAGCTATAGCACAGTGGGACCCGTGATTCATTTGATCAATTTCACGCCATTTTCTACAGCTCAATAAAGTCACCATTGTAAGCAGGCTGTTCTTCCAAATTACATTGCACATTCCCAAATGGTTTCTTATGTCTCAGAAATATTTGGTAAATATGCCCATTTTTTGCTGTGAGAGTAGCACTAAAAAGCAGATGGATATTTAGAAGGCAGTGGATTCAGACTTGGCACCTTCTTTATACTAGATATGCGTTTCTTCTGTAACAATCTCACAAGCACAGAGTGTAGAAGGGGCGTGTGGGTGGAATGAAACTGTTGGACCCTTTTAGCAACCCCTTATACTGATGTCCAGGGGAACAGTTAGAAGGAGCTAACTTTTGAAAATTAAACAAAATATAACAATCCTGGCCCATCCTGAGCACTCAGTTCAGTATGGGCTCAGTGACCAAGCAATCCGATTCTACAGAACAAGTTCTTTTTCACACACTTTGCATTTAGCGCCCATGAAAATCTTTTATCTGTTGGACCCTTTTAGCAACCCCTTATACTGATGTCCAGGGGAACAGTTAGAAGGAGCTAACTTTTGAAAATTAAACAAAATATAACAATCCTGGCCCATCCTGAGCACTCAGTTCAGTATGGGCTCAGTGACCAAGCAATCCGATTCTACAGAACAAGTTCTTTTTCACACACTTTGCATTTAGCGCCCATGAAAATCTTTTATTGTTCAGCCCATACATTCCAGATTTGGAAAATGTCATCATTATACTTAAGGGTTGCTGCCAACATTCAATGCCAGGTAGGCCAATCCCTACATAGGCTGATCTTCTGGCTCCTTTAGCAAGGCTCAGATTCAGGGTGAAGCCTGGAAGTCTTTGCTTTCTGACTCTATTTAACACTGAGTAGGCCAAAAAGTTCATTCAGGTTTTTCCATTAAGATGTTACAAACAACCTGAACTTTCTGGCCAATCCGATGTATTGGACCGACTTAATCTGGAGCAAACTTCTATAAGAGATGCATTTGCACTCAGATGGTAAAGCGTCTGCCTGCAAAGCGGGAGACCTGGGTTTGATCCCTGGGTTGGGAAGATCTCCTGGAGAAGGAAACGGCAACCCACTCCAATACTCTTGCCTGGAGAATCCCACGGGTGGAGGAGCCTGGTAGGCTACAGTCCATGGGGTCGCAAAGAGTTGGACACGACTGAGCGACTTCACTCACTCTCAGTGCAGAGAAATACCAAATTGGGTTTCCCTAGAGCTGGATTCAAGGTTCTGGATTCACTTCTGGGGGGACCTGAGGGTTCCCCCTGAAATCCCCATCAAGGAGGCCTGAGATTCATCCTTAGAATTAACCCAAGCTCCGCAGAGCCAGGAGAAGGAATGATACGATGGAGAAAGAGAAGCCAGACTGCCTGATCCCAGGGTGGACTGCCAACCTCTGGGCCAGACTGAGAGCTACAGTGACCTTCTAGGGAAGCTTCCATTTACCATTCACCATTCATCTTTCATTTCCTCTCTTCAAACAGAAAAGCATATAAACATTAGTGAAGGGGAACTGGCCAACAGTCCAACAGTGGAGAGAAAACCTCAAGCACTTAAAACAGAAACTTTGGAACAAAAAAAAAAAAAAAATTGCATTAGTTTTTTTATTAATCCAAAACATGTTATGGACACCATCTAATGCATTCTCCCAATGCAGGAAAACAAGTCCCACATGTTGCAATCAGAGTAAAACATATTCATCCATGCACACACTGTCTTGCACAAGTTTTGGGATCCATGGAATGAAACCATAATATATCTGCCATCTGATTTTTATGGATGAAAACAATAATATAAAGAAAGCCAAGTAGCTCATCTCCAGCAATCAACAAATTGCACAAACAATGAAATACTGATTTTCCCTCTCTGGGCCTTTGTCCAATAGACCATCACCCTGTTTCAATTTCACCATAATTCCTATCTTATCAGCTCTCTAAGTAGAACCAGGAAAAAGACAAGAGTGGGAAATGGGTGAGACGAGGAAGATGTGATGAATGTTTGTTTGGGGTCTCACAGAAGTCTGTAGACTCAGGGGGCCAGGCACTCACCTCTCTGAGCTTTTTAGATAATACACACAACTGGTCAGTGCAAGCAAGTAAGAGGTCATAGCTTTCTTTTCAACCCTGATTATTCTCAGCGATCTGGTCAAGAGCAACCTGCACAGTCACACACAGGGATTTCATGGCTGGTCTCAGGGAACTAGTAAGGAGATAAACAATAAAGGCAAGGAAGACATAAGCTGGAAGCATCTTGCACAAAATTGCATCTGAAATCATAAACCTGCCTGGTACTGCACTGCCAACTCAGGTGGACCCTGGGACTAGAGTCGACCCCAGAAATCCTTCCAGATTAACTCTCTTGCTTCCTGTTGGTCTAGAGATGGGGCTAATGTAAGGGAACAAATTTACTTCCCTACCTAGGTTTGCTCAGAGAAAAGCTCTCCTCTCAAATCCAGGCTCCACTGGCCACCCAGCCCACTGACTCCCAGACATTTGTCACTTGCTATGAATGGCGGAGCCGGGAGTGGAGGCAGGGATGGGGCGCCTACTGAGTAGTCTTTCTGGCCCATCATCTTACAAGGTGGTAGAGATCTCTGTGGGGTGGAACCTGGTGAATACTGATGGTTAAGCGTTGAGTGGAGCCATGCAGTGGACGCCACATCCAAACTCAGATTGGCCACAACTACAGAGAAAACTTCTGACCCTGGGGTCCGTAGGTCTTCTGCATCAGAGTTGCCTGTGGTACCTGTTAAAAATGTATGTCCCAGGTCTTAACAGGTGAATTCTAGACCTACTGAATTAAGAAAACCACTGTCCTGGGGGTCTTCCCTGGTGATTCCGTGGCTAAGACTCTGCACTCCCAATGCAGGAGGCCCTAGGTTTGATCCCTGGTCAGGGACCTAGATCCCACATGCCGCAACTAAGATTCAGACCAGCCAAATAAATTTAACAAGATAGAAAGAAAGGAAAGCACTGTCCTGAAGCCATGTTGTTACAGGAAAGCGCCCAGCTTCCATTTCTTTAGCCTCGGTTCTGAGCCTCCAGTGCTCACACTTGCAAAGCCACCGGTTCCTCTTCCTCTTCTCTTGGAGAGACCCTAAGCCTCCTCTCCCTGTGCCCCTGTGCTGCTCTGTGCCAAGTGTCCCTCTCTGTTCTGCACCAGAGCTTCTCTACTGCTAGTTTACTATTGCCTCCTCCCTCTGCAAGGAACTCGTTTAGACTTTTCTGTCCTAGCTGGCCCCCTTCTTCAGTGAAATGTTAACACCGCAGGCATGCCACACACTGGCTCTTTCATGTACCTCATCAGCCCTTTGCGGGAGTGCAACAATTGTGCTGCCTAAGACTTTTCCACCTTCCCCACTGCCACCTCAGAACCAACTTCCACCCCCTTGGGAATGCATGCTTTAAAGGCAGGGTCACAAGACAGGCTCAGCAAGGCAGAAGGTCCGAGGAGGGCTGGAGGTAAGGATGCAGAGTAGCTGAATGGGTAAGCTGAAGCAGGGCCAGCCGACTGATTGTGCCCAAGTGTAAGTGTGGGCCTTGTGGACCAAATCTTCTAACATCTCAAAGAAAAAAATGACAAATCTAAATTTTTCGTTTGAAATCTCCCAGTGTTTAATGTTGTCAAGTAATTCCTCCAAATTGTACACATTCAAAAAGCTAAGTTTTCATTGCAAGATGTTCATTTGCAACTCCTGCTCTAGGAATTTTTAAAGGAAGAAACAGCAGAGGTTCTAAACTGCTATGTGCATGGACGGGGCTTCCCAGAATCCTCAGCAAATCCTCCCAGCTGCTCCAGGTGCACTGCGGGTGGTAATTAAGATCCAGAGGGCAGCCCCCACCAGGCACAGCCTAAACAAGTCTTCATTGACCAAGTGATGCCAGGCTTCCGGGTCAGTTGGGAGAGAAAAAGCGGGATTATAATTAATCTCAACAGCCAATCAGTTTTATAGTCATCTTCTGCCCTGTCCATGGACATAGATTTTCTTTATTCTAAACTGAAATATTCACCACTCACAACACAAGCTCTCCCTCCTGCTACTAAGCTCCCTGCAGGCCCCCCACAGTGCTCAGCTCCTCCCCACACCCATGCCTGTCTCATATGGACCAGAATATTCTCTGAAAGCTGCCCACTGGGTAAGACGCAGATGAATCCTCTCTCCTGTCACCTCTCCCTTCTCTTAAAATTTCGATGTGGGTGCCACACTGCTAGTTCTTAACTGTAGGCAACCTGGTATTTTCCTCTCTTTCTCATTCGTAATGTGGAGCCCCAACACCCTGTAGACAGCAGACTCCATAGAGGCTGGACCTGCCTCTTCTCTTTCTCTTGCTCCTTCTCTCCACTTATTAGAATTCCCAGGAGTCACTTAAAAAATACTTAGAGGGAATTCCCTGGCAGTTCAATGCTTAGGACTCTATCTACACTTTCACTGCCGTGGGCCAGGGTTCAATTCCTGATCAGGGAACTAACATCTTGCAAGCTGCATACCCAAAATCAAAACAAACAAACAAAACATAAAGAAAGAAGTAGAAATATGTAGAGACTAAAGGCAGTGATTATACCACTTTTCACACATCTTTCTTCCATGAAATTACGCTTAGTGACATGTGAAAATTCTACAGGACTTTGTTTTTAATGAGAAGATAGGGTACAGTGTACACATTCACGACTGATTTTACTGACAGATTCCATTTGCCCTGTAATGTGAGAATCTATACAGGAAGCTCCAAGTCCCCCACAGATATTAACATCTTTATTTCAGGGTTCTTGAAAAATTGACCCTGGGGGTACAAATGTTTGTTTCTTTTCATGATAACAGTAGTTTCTATAACCCTAAACCCAGAAGACTGATAGAGTCCACCCCAGTTCCTTAGACAAGTCCTGGAATGGACTGAAACTGGTGGGTGATTGTGCAGAAAAAGGAAAAGAAAAACTTTTCACCCAAGTCCAGGGGAGAAGTGAAGAACGATAGAGTCAGCTTGCAGGGAGAATGGCTTCGCTCCAGGAAGGATGGAGCTGCACTTTGAAATCTTCCACCATCCCCAATTCATGCTGTCTCCACCTTGGTGTAAGCTTTCATTTATCCAGGGATCAGTAGCTGGGGGTGGGGGGGTCGGGGGGAGAGTTTCATTCTCCAGCTGTTGTGTCATTTCCCTTGATAAGTCCTAAATTGACTGCGTTATCTGGCACCAAAGGAGCCTTCCTGCAGTGGGCATTTTTTATTATGTGCCCTTTCAGGGGACAAAGACATCTGTGTCAGTAAATTGCTATGGGGTGGTGGGGGAGGAGCAAGGGACAGTGTTATTCCCACAGTTTCATAAGTATGCTCTTTTTAGGGGCTAATGTGAACACAAGAAATTAGGCATCTGTTAGCTTAATCAGTGATCAGTAAAGAAAAATACAAAATACTATTTTCCTCCAAGGGTAATTTTTAGCACTGAACAGTCTAGTTAAGACATATCAAATAGAAATCTTTTCATCTTTCTATTTTTGCATGATATCTGAACATATTTATGGGCAAAATGGAATTGCACTCCCCTCATAACTGGTGTGTCATCCCCCCACCATCCCCCGCTGCCCCCACCACCTCCGCCCCTGGCACTGGTAGTGTTTGCTAAGCTCTAAGGAACTCACTCTTGTATTGTAGAAGTGGCTGGATGGGTTCACTGTGGTTTTCATCTGGGACAGAGCTATCTCAAAGGATGATTGGTGCAGGTGGAAATGAGTTGAGGATAGGGGCTTGAGCTCCACTCCAGGGAGACATAAAACATTCTGCCCTGTGGCTTCCCCACCGCTCTGCTATTATAAAATGAGCCGCTCTCTCATCAGCCGTCATGAACACATAGTACTCGGATGTGCGTTAATGTATTGATCCTGTTTTTAAAAACATCTCCACAGATCCTCAAACGGCTGCGGGTGAGGTGGATGGGGTTAATCTGGAGGAGATCCGAGAATTTGCCAAAGCTTTTAAAATCCGGCGCCTGTCCCTTGGCCTGACCCAGACTCAGGTGGGCCAGGCCCTCAGTGCCACAGAGGGCCCCGCGTACAGCCAGTCGGCCATCTGCAGGTAACCCGTGCTCGCATGCTGTCACCTCTCCCAGCCGGCCCGGGCCTCGTTTGTCCTCTCGGCTCAGCTTTTCTTCTTCGGGTGGGCAAAGCTGGAAGGGTAGAGTGTGGGAACAAAGTTTCGGGTAGCTATGTGTTGGGATTGGTGATGTTGATGGAAATGAAATTGCTAAAGCAGATTTGGGGGGCTGGCTTGATAATGCCCATCAACTCACAAAGAACTTCCAAGGTGGTTTCACTGGAAATACATCTCCCATCGCCCCCGCCCCCAGCCCTCCCCGGGGCCAGAGGCTTCCTTCAGGACCCACAGCCCTACCTAGCTGAGATTCACTGTTTCCTGTCTGTGGACTGTTGTAAAGCTGCCAGTCCCAGATGGTGTTAATACTCTCACCATTTCTGCTTCAGAATGGCTCTCTAGATTTTCTAAGAAAACACACCTTAATAAAAAAAAAAAAGAACCATCTTGTGACCACGAAGGATTTTTCTAACTCGTCTCACCAGACACAACTTTAAAAGCATATTTTTAAAAAGAAGCAACTGCTTTACATAGCTCAGAAAAGCATAGTGCGAATTTGGCCTAACCTAGCCCACTCCCTCCCCAAATTAAATACATAAATGACAGAAGCCAGCCTTGGTTGTGTTCGAGTTGATCTGGGTCAAGCCGCCAGAAGCGGACCCCGCGCATGCATGTGTGTGTTGCACTAATCCCATGTTTATGCATGAGGTAACAAAGGCACTTCAGTAAGAGCTTTTTCCTCTTGGGCAATGTCTTATGAGTCCTCCTCCATCAGGAAAAGCCAAGAAACCAACTCTAAACTCATTTAAGTGGATTTTGTTCTTGGTGATCCATGAAATGCTGTCTTTTTATCTGCTCTTTATACTTTTAATGTATTCCCCAAAGGACGGAAGTGTACTTTTCCTGCAGTTTAAGACTAAGGTTATAAATAACATCAGTATGGGGTAGTAGCTTGCAGCTCACATTTTGCTCAATGATTTTCCATAAAACCCATTGATTGTTGTTAAATACAAAAAGCACCATAGGATCCTCTCACTTCTATGGTCTCCCCTACTGTTTTTTCTTATAAGATACCTCCCTGTAGAAAATAACCTTTATTCAGTCTATACAAGGCTACTACTGCTGGGAAATTTGTTTCCAGGCTTGTATATGTTATTCCAAACAACATGCGCCGAAGCATCAGCACTAACAAGAAGCACCAAATGATATGAATGCTGTTGCTCCCTGTTGGGAAACATTAATTTTGTTTCATCTCGACAGGCTGGTGATAAAGGCTGCCACAGGTTTTGAAGTTGTTGCCCAAGTACTATTGTTGCTAAAGTCCTCTTTGGCTTATTTTTAGTCCAAAAATGCGATTTTCTTCTCGTGGCTAAAGTGCGGTGTAAGGTTTTCACTAACACACGTAGTATTTCTTGGGCATTCCCAATCAAATATGTTGATTTCTAAAATCTCTTTTGGAA
Organism: Oreotragus oreotragus; assembly: GCA_006410675.1. Taxonomy (NCBI): domain Eukaryota; kingdom Metazoa; phylum Chordata; class Mammalia; order Artiodactyla; family Bovidae; genus Oreotragus; species Oreotragus oreotragus. The sequence continues at coordinate 325,150 of SJYX01016621.1, forward strand.
GCCAAAAAAAACTATGGCTGAAATGAAAAGGTGACTTGGCGGGTATTCACTGTTTAATAGAAAATGGCAGATGGGGACTTTGGGGCCCTTTTCTAGCTCCTAGTGTTTCGACAGGGTAGTTTTTAGAGCTAACTACCAAGGGGGAAAAAAAAAAATAGAAGTCTTGAAAGAGATCAAGATCTGACGATGGAACAACTCCAGTTAATTTAAAGTGTGGGGAGGACTCTGCATCTGCACACTCTCTAGTGTTACTCTCCCCTTATTAGCTGCAGGGACCCCCTATTTTTTTTTAAGTAAGGCTTTGACAAATGCCCCCACATCAGAGACACAGAGGAAAACACACCATCAGTAAATCAGACATCCTTATCACAACCTTTATCCCCCATATCACAGCGCTATTACGCCTGTTGTCATACTATCAAGACTTTAACTTTGGTAGTTTTGCAGCAAATGATGGTAAAGTGTGGTATGTGGCAAATGAACGCAACAATGAGCACTTTAGCAGAGCCTGCCACAGGGAGCAGCTCATTAAATGATAATAAATAATTAGTTCATTTTATAGTGGAAGCAAAATGTACTTCTTTCCTCTTTGACCAGCCAAAATTTGGGAGTTTTTTTAAATAAACAACTTCTTGATCTATATGTGAAAGGGAATGCTATGGGAATCACATTAAAATTTGATACTATTGGTGCTGCTTATCACAACATAAGATATCTAAAATGGGATGCCAAAAAATAAGATTAAGGCACATAAAGGAGGCCTATCCTTTTGTGTCCTTTTGTAAGCATCCTCCTAAAACATGCTGTGACAAGAACAGGTTCATTTTCACTCTATGAAAACAGTCAATTGTAATAAGATGCACTCTGCAGTCAGAAGGTTGTTTTCCAATAGCATTGAACTTGAAAAGATAGAGGAGAATGCTATGGATCCAAAGTTGTCATCCTGGAGGGTTGTGCATTTAGTATTAGAATAAACAAACAAATAAAAGGAATGGGTACTGTATTTCATTGAGAGTGTGTATGAATTTGATAGCAGAATGACCTCTTTAAACACTGTATATAATTTTGTCCAAGATGCTTCATATTTTTTTAAGTCAGTGTTGCAAAGAATTGCTGATGGCAATTGATATATAGAAGACCTCATTTACAGAAAATGATATCATTCAAGTACAGTTTGCAGATATAGCACATTAAACACAGCTTGATACCCTGGTGCAAAAGTACACCATTACACTGGACGGTGTTGAAAGGCCTGAGGTGGCCCTAGCGCTTCCAGGGAGTGGGGGGTGTTCATAGTAATTACAATGTGTCCAGCTGTTTGAGTCCAACAGTAGAGTAACAAGGGGTTATGTTTTACCTGAAAAGGGAGCATGTTGTTAACTTACATATGGTGAAAATTGTTTGTTACCAGAGAGAGACAGAGATGGGAGGGGGCTTGGGGGGAAGAGAAAGAGATTAAAATGAGACACAAAACAGAGATGAAAAGAGAATCATAAAAGAAACGTGTCCCAGTTGCCATCACTGATGATTAGAACGGATAGAACGTTTTTTATCACCAAGTCAATGGGGGGGATTGAAGGAAACCAAATGGAAAACATACAAAGAATCATTTTAAGCAAAAGAACATGACAGCTCTTGTCTTTGATGTCACTTCCTGGCATTAATTTTTGCCTTAAGGATTCTGAAGTTTGGGGGAATTGGTGCTGGGTGGATTCAAAGCAAAGCTCAGATCTCAAGCATTTTCAGGAAAAAGATCTATGAGTGGTTTTTTGTTTCTGTCATGGTGGCTGCTGTGTTGTGCTGTGTCCACCCATGCTCACCTGGTCCTCATTGGGTGTGCGGGCTGCATGTGGGGGGCATGAAGCATGCAGGCGGTGGGCGCTGGCTTGAGCGGGGTGGGCTACCTTGCAGCTGGCTGCTTATCTGGAGTGAATTCGCTCTGCCAGTCAGTCAGGCAGGCAGGCAGGCAGAAGGCCCACCCTGGCAGAGGACTCAGTGTAAGACTGTTCTTTCTCAATTTTCCCCCCAGACACACCATCCTGAGAAGCCACTTTTTCCTACCACAGGAAGCCCAAGAGAACACTATAGCTAGCAGTCTGACAGCCAAACTGAACCCTGGCCTTTTGTATCCTGCCAGGTTTGAAAAGCTGGACATCACTCCTAAAAGTGCCCAGAAGATCAAGCCGGTGCTTGAGAGGTGGATGGCTGAGGCTGAGGCCCGCCATCGAGCAGGTATGCAGAACCTGACCGAGTTTATCGGGAGCGAACCGTCCAAAAAGCGCAAGAGGCGCACCTCCTTCACGCCCCAGGCCCTTGAGATCCTCAATGCCCACTTTGAGAAGAACACACACCCCTCTGGGCAGGAAATGACCGAAATTGCCGAGAAGCTGAACTATGACCGGGAAGTAGTTAGAGTTTGGTTCTGCAATAAGAGGCAAGCCCTGAAGAACACGATTAAACGCTTAAAACAGCACGAGCCGGCCACAGCGGTCCCTTTGGAGCCCTTAACAGACTCGCTGGAAGAAAATTCCTAAAGAGACACCCACTCAAAATCAGAAAAAAAATCCACGGAAACTAAACTCCGCCCTTGGGACTTTATCCCATTACCAACCCCTCCCCACAAAAAGGAAAAAAAAAAAATTTAAATTAAAAATAAACTTTAAGATAGCCCCAGTCATCACCCTTGTAAGTAAAAGACTAAGAAAATGACCAAGTGGACAGGATGGTTTATACACCTTCATGGGATTTTCCAAAAAAGAAAAAAAGAATTTTTTGAAAATTTTTAAACAAGGAGTACACCGCACTGCAGGTGTCGGGGGGGCGGATAGGTCCCTCCCCCACCTGTCTCCCCAAAGCCAGTTTTTTAATGGATTTAAAGCAAACCAAATAACCACAAACTCTTTTTCTGTACATTATGAAAATGTGAACACATTTTAAGGAAAAAGAAAAACAACTAAACCAAAAGAAAAAAACGCCAACAACAAACGGAAACTTTTCTCTGTTCAAAGCGAATACAAGCCTGCCACCTGGAGGAGGGACTATGGACGGCATTCTTTCAGGTTCTAAGTGCTGATTCACTATGAAACCTATTAACCAAAGTCAGAAACACTGCATTGCAAACGCGACCATGAGTCTCTTCTCTGCCTGTCAAGTTGCGTTCTGAGGTTTTACATTTGTACTTAACGGAAAAACAGAAAGCCTGATTTCTCCCATCTTTCCAATCTATTGTCACCACCTGTGGGGTGGGCGCCATTGTTGAAGCCATTCTGTAAGGCTCACTATTGGTTTTTATTTGGGGGGAGGGTTTTGTTTTGTTTTTGTCTTTGTTTTGTTGGGGGGCATCCTGGATCGTGTGCCAAAGCATCCGTTTCTTTCTTCTCACTATGACCTGTGGGTTTGAGAAAAGAAAATTTCTCACTTTCCTCCACCTCCCCATCTCTCCTACATGTGGCTACCAGGGTCTGCCAAAAGGCCACAGAGTGGGCTCGGTGTCTTTCCACCCAGACCCCGGTGAAATGCAGGAGAGACTCCAAAATATCTAGGGCTTTGCTCAATGAACTATCAACACTGGCATAAGCTGTAATTGTGCCCACTGTCCACACCAGAGCTTGGGATTTTTCTCAGTCTGTTGGCCACGTACATGGAGAGCTGACCAAAACTAATTTTGTAATATAAACATAAGCTGCACATTTGGTTCAATACTTACGTCTATGTTATGCTTCTGTGCAAAGCAATTTCTCTCAGAAGTCTGATAGCCAAAGAAATGTCTCAAGATTTCAGTCAAAATGCACACATAGCATGCACACACCCATATACACACAAAGAAAACAGGCCAAAAAGAGAGAGAGAGCATGACTGGACTGTTAAAGGCCATTGAGCATCCTGTAAATTCCATCTTTTCTGCTACCACTTTCATTCCAATAGCGATGGTAGACTTTTTTCCCAGGAGTTGGGGAAGAGCAATTATTTGGGGATATACAAAGGCAGCAGAGAGTTGGCAGATGAATTAAACAATGGGAATTGCAGCTGGGTTCTTGAGGGGATAGGAAGTTTTAACAAGGAAGTGCCTCCACTAACAGGAAAAATATAGAAGTAGGTTATTGAGTACATCAGAATAGCCTTCACACTTAGAAGTAGGGGATTATTCCACTTTTCAAAAGAACCTACTCCAAGATCTGTGGGAGAAAATGACCTAATAAGTCAGAGGGGAAAGGTAAGATGTGGTAAGGATGGCAGTGCAAATGAACACTTGAGACCTGCAGTTGATGTTTTCCTCAGGGAGAGGCAAAAAGTGTTCCATTTTAGATGTGGGCAAAGAAGAGTGTCAGTTTCCCTGCTGTTGAGATGTAAATAGTCCTGAATAATTAATTAATAATAAATACTATCTAGAGGTAAATTCTGAAAGTAAAAAACCTCAAGTCGCCCAAGTAATTAGAATCACCATCTTCCCCTAACATACTCCCCTCCCCTGTAAGGAGTTTGAGTTTCTTCTACCGTTTGACCTCTGTATTGGTGGAGTCAATTCAGTGATATAACTGTCCCCACCCTATGCCTCCTGCCTAGATAATTCATGCAGAAATCAGGGGACCACCAGCAAGAAAACTCTCAATGAAACACAAGCTTGTACAGCTGTTTCCCTTTCTCTGATCTGGTGCTAATTGGACCACAGCTAACTTGATCTTCAGTGCCAGTGACATCCTGGTACCCATTTGGCCACCTCAAAAACTGCACAAATACTAACAACGCAGAAATCCAAAAATATATTGATTAAACAGATTTTGTATTCTCCTAGGACCTGCTCCAAATTCCATCAAGAAAAGCTCCCCAAGAAGAGAAGTTAACAAGATAACATATGATGGATGCTAAATGTTTAAACATATGCCAGCAGCACTTACATAAGGCCTGCTCAGTTTGGAAATCTATAATTGGGAGGGTATAACTAGGACAGTGAAAATATAAAATAAAATAATCTTCCAGAGTGGAATAAAAAAGAAACATATTCATCCCACAGTCGTAAAACCATTCATGTGCAGTGATTTTTTTTATAGTTTTATAATTTTGTATTGTTTTATAAATTATTTATAAGGTGTTGTAATGCTTCTTATATTAATTTTTTTACAGATAACTTTTTTGCTACAAGGCATAAAAAGGTGCCTGAACAGATTCTTAGGAATATAAATTATACTGTGTAACTCGTAAGTCTTTGGGACCACATCTACTGCTTAATTTTATTACTGCATTTCTTATTCCACTTGTGAGCAACTTCATATGCCAGTAGCATTTAAGTGTCTTTTAGGTTTCCGTGAACTGAAGGTTAAGGTTGCCACTAACAAAAGTAAAAGCCGCTTCAGGCATATGTGATTGTATTTCAAGCTTCAGTATTTTTCTTACGTATTTTAAAATGACTGTCATCTTCATTTTCTTCATTGTTTAATGAAAAAGAAGAAATGACTGATGTTATACTTGACACTTGTTTGTGGGGTTTTTTGTTTTGTTTTGTTTTGTTTTTTTCAAAAAAAAAACATTGTGAACAGTTGAGAGTTTTAATTGCATTGAAAGGTTTTTGGTTTCTTTATCTTGTAGTCACACAATACACACACACATACACACATGCACGCACACACACACTCCACAGAAAGAGAGAACAAAAAAGCAAAAGGAGCTAGGGGGGAAAAAAAAACAAGTAGAGGTGTATCAAAGAACTCAAGCTATAACCAAAAAGAATTGTAAAATGCCTTTGCTCATCTTCTCTACGCTGGACCAAAGCTCAATATTTGTAGGTATATGCACATTGTATAGATATGGCTAAACGTTGCTGACAATCTTGCAATACTAAACTGTTCCTATTTTAAGAAAAAAAAAAAAAAGAAATACAAACTGTTCATCAATGTTTTACCTCAGCACTCTACTTGTATCCAGTTAATGATCAAGTTTTTAAAAAAAAAATGGAGAAAAAGGAAATTGATTTTCATTTCAAGGTTTGACTGGAATATCTGTTTGGATAACATTTTGTAATGGGCTTTTTGTCACGTGATTTGCCTGTCTTCAACTTGAAATTCTGTGAGGCACAATTTGTTTATTTGTTGTTAAGGAGGTGATTTCTTTTTTTTTTTTTGTCCTACGTGCTGTGATCCAGACTGGTTACCAGAGTCACTGATGAGACATGGCAAAGAAAGCTGCTTTCTCTGCACCTGGAGCAGGCAGCAGAAAGGAGGGCAGGAAAACAGACTGGGTTGTTTTGAAAAAAGCACCATGACGAGACACTGACATGATGGACTTGTGACCAAGAAGCCAAACTGGATATTTAAAAGCTCCTTACTTGCTCTGACATTGAAACCAAAGCTGATTTATCTGCACAGGTTGCTTAATGTTTAAAAAAAAAAAAAAAAAAACTGACAAAACTGTACTTAATCTAGAGCAATATCTGTATGGTCAGTTAAGCTGCACTTTGTGTATTTCTTAACAGTTCAGATCTGTCACTTTTAATTTGTATCATAAAAAAATAAAGAATTGTTTGACATGAGCTTCTAGGCTAAATGTGTCTTGAACTCAAGATAGGTAACTTAAATTGCAATCCTGGAAATAAGTATGTGGTACAATCCCAAATATTATGTAGGGGTTTTGTGACATACTAGTTCATATGATTATTTAAAGTTTTCAAATGACATACTATTAATAATTCACAATATATGAGTTAGGACTCCTTTGATTGCAAATTATAGAAATCCAACTCAAACTTATTTAAACACAGCCAGGGAAGTCTGGTCAGGGACATCTAGACACAGTGGCTCCGAGAACATCATCAGCCAGTCCTCCTAGACTTCTTTCTCAGGTGAGAGCACCCAGACATTGAGTCACACATCTGTCTCTAAACCTGGCACTGTACTGGTGGTGATGTACTTGAATCAGCCACTCAGGGTCCCAGACTCACTCCTGTCTGAAGGACCACAAGAGTAAAGGAGGAAGTCTTCCTAAGAATCAGAAGGCAGAAGATGGGAAACCATGAAAGACAGGCAAACCCCAGAGACAAATCACAGTCTGTGACTAACAGCCAGCTGTCTGCCAGGTGTTACAGTGAATTCTACTGGAAAGGAGTTTTGCTGCTCTTAAGCAATGCCTTGTAATTATATGTTCTGGAAAAATGTTGGCTCTTGCTTGAAGTTTTATGTGGGTAGGAGGAATGAGTTAATGTTGCTATGTAATTTACTAATTCAAAGGGAAAATGGAAAATTTTGCTTAAAAATACCAGGAATTTTTTAAAATTAGAATCACTATCTCTATACTTTTAGTAATGCTTAGCAAACATTTCTTATGCTACATAGAGCTCCATGTATCAACTTTACATTATGGTTGATAAGAAGTGCTTTGGGGAAAGCAACAGAATTAAAACTCCCAAGTGCCCATAAACTACAAATGGACAGGGAAAGTGCCAGGAAACTCCCAGACTAACTTTAAAGACATGCTATACTTTTAGTAATGCTTAGCAAACATTTCTTATGCTACATAGAGCTCCATGTATCAACTTTACATTATGGTTGATAAGAAGTGCTTTGGGGAAAGCAACAGAATTAAAACTCCCAAGTGCCCATAAACTACAAATGGACAGGGAAAGTGCCAGGAAACTCCCAGACTAACTTTAAAGACAAGCAGGGGGAAAAAAAAAAAAATGCCGATTCTTCTGCCCTGATGGGTGGAGAAAGACAAAACAGTCATTTTCAAGCTTTGTTTCCATCTAAAATACTCTAAAAAGTATTCTAGGCTAAGGTCCTGTCTATATACCTATTACTATGAAATATGTTTGACAGGAAGTTCTGAAAAGTCTTCTTTGAAAAAATACCCATCATTTAAATTCTATCATTCTATGTTCCACAGATATCTGCTAAGCACTTCATATGTGCCAGAAACTTCTATGTGCTGAGGACTTACAGCACGTAAGAGAAATAAACTAAAGGAATCCTTGCCTTCAAGAAATTCACATTCATTCTGCAAAAACAGTAATATTTCTCCATAAATGAGAATCATCACATGCTTTTTATACTGCAATATTTTACAAATAAAATAAATTTCAGAATTAAAATTACAAAAAACAGTTTTGAAGCTGCCTTTGGAACAGCCAATCAATGGGTAGAAATAGCCTCAACTTACAAGACAATCACCGGTACCTGTTTTAAGTGATTTTAAAAGCTGTTCCACCAAGAATCTTTCACTAAGCCAACCATATACACATAGTCTATTCAGTGTCAGTCCAGTGGGTGGATGAATTTTGTCAAAAATCCATGGTTGGAAAGAATTTAGAAGCAGTCTGTCATAAAATAGTTGAAACCAGCCCTCTACTAACACACACAGGTCCAGACGCCTCATCCACTCACCCTTCCACTCTTTGAAAGGTGTCCAAGCAAATAACTCTTCTGACCCATTTGACTGATCTACTGAACCATGTAGAAAGCCATGCTTAGGAGAAGAAGATGGCACCTGAGGAGGTTTTTAGGATATTGGATGAAACTCTGTCTAACATATGTGTTTTCTTTAAGTTAGATTATGGACATAAGTTACCCTCTTCTTGATGGACTTTCTCCTTCTGTTTACTTTATCCTTATTAATAGTCTGTCAGCCCTCCAAAACAGAAATCTACAAGTCATCCTGATCCCTGTACACACACACACATACACCAATTCTCTGGAAGTCTGGGAATTCTGTCTCATGAATTTCTTTTGATTTGTCTCCTGGCCTCCAGCAGCCCCCTGGCCCCCAGCTGCCCTGACACTACTTAGTTCAAACCCACCAACCTCTCACCTGGACCATCAAGATAGTTTCCTCCCAGTCTCTCTATCCATCAAGTACTTGCCACCAGAGAAATCATTCTAAAAGGTCACTAGGACCATATCTCTCTTTTATTTAAAATCTTTCTAGTGTTTACCATTGCCTTCAGACTGAAAAACAAACTCCAGCCTAGCATAGAGTATCTTTTATGATCTGGCCCTTGTTTACTTCGAAAACCTCAGTTCAGTTCAGTCGCTTAGTCGTGTCCGACTCTTTGCGACCCCATGAATCGCGGCACGCCAGGCCTCCCTGTCCATCGCCAGCTCCTGGAGTTCACTCAGACTCGTGTCCATTGAGTCCGTGATGCCATCCAGCCATCTCATCCTCTGTCGTCCCCTTCTCCTCCTGCCCCCAATCCCTCCCAGAATCAGAGTCTTTTCCAATGAGTCAACTCTTCGCATGAGGTGGCCAAAGTACTGGAGTTTCAGCTTTAGCATCAGTCCTTCCAATGAACACCCAGGGCAGATCTCCTTCAGAATGGACCGGTTGGATCTCCCTGCAGTCCAAGGGACTCTCAAGAGTCTTCTCCAACACCACAGTTCAAAAGCATCAATTCTTTGGTGCTCAGCCTTCTTCACATCCAACTCTCACATCCACACATGACCACAGGAAAAACCGTAGCCTTGACTAGACGGACCTTAGCTCTCATCAATTCCCAGTTCATCCCAGCCTCACCAAACTTTCTAAAATTTCTCCAATGCTCAAAGCACTTTTGGTGCTGTTCCTTCTGCTCAGAAAATCATGCATTACACCACTGACTTGTCCAACTTCTACTCATTCTTTAAGACTCAATTCTGTTCAATTCCACAAATAGTTATCACACTTGTGCTATGTATCAGGCCCTGTGCTGCCTTCATCACAGCACTGCTGAGTCTGCGTGTTTATCAGTAATCACTCATGTTGTTCAACATCACTGCCAGACACTGCTGAGTGACCTATAGACTCGGCTTATAGATAAATGTAGCATGGAGACACATTCTTCTAGCATGTTGTCATTTGTGTGCAGCAGATCTTCCTTGTCCAATAAGAGTAACAATAATCTCATATTTGTATAAGTTTTCAGTGGTCTTTCTTGTACATTCTTTTATTTGCTCCTAACATAAGTCCTTGGAAGTAATGATTTCTATTTTATAGACTAAAAATTCAGTAAACTTAACCAGTACTCCAAAGCACAAGAGTAAAGCTGGCATTTGAATACATCAGTAATTAAAGTATTTGCCAAGATGAATACACACTAAATTCTGGGGAAGTGGTGTCTGACACCCACTACCCATCTTTGAATCCCCTGTGTAGAGTACAATATGTGATATATGATATATTTCATGAGAGTCTAACTGCTGTTGATGATAAACTCCAATTATCTAACTGCCAAGTCCTCTGTGATTTAGGTGAACAGTCTGAATGATGAGTACTTGGCAGAAATAGTAAACACTATTCGAAGGAAAATTAGAAATGCCTATACATGTTGTGTGCTTCCGTATTAGGGGCTCCAGATAAGAATGCAGAGAGTTCTAATCATTCCAAAGGCAAATAAGTTGAAACCAGTAGAAAAGTGAAGGAGAAAGTCAATGAATCCTACAGGTTATTTGACTAACCCCATCAGCAAGTGATGGGCTTCCCAGGTGGGCGCTAGGGTAAAGAACCCACCTGCCGTTGCAGGAGACCTAAGAAACCTGGGTTCAATCCTTGGGTCAGGAAGATCTCCTGGAGAAGGGCACGGCAACCCACTCCAGTATTCCTGCCCCAGAGAATCCCCATGGACAGAGGAGCCTGCTGGGCTACAGTCCATGAGGTCACAAAGAGTTGGACATGACTGAAGCAACTTATCACATACACAGGTATAAGCAAGTGAAGAACATGCAATGAGTATAGCAACAGGAAGCTGGGCTGGGACCTAGACTGGTGGGTCTACTTCAGAACATTCTTTAATATTCTAATGTCACCTCTAAGATTTTAATTGTGCTCTTAACCAGACTCGCTGAGATTGTCATTTAGGAGCAAGTCATACTCTTCCCATGGCTGTTAGATGGACCTTAGCTCTCATCAATTCCCAGTTCATCCCAGCCTCACCAAACTTTCTAAAATTTCTCCAATGCTCAAAGCACTTTTGGTGCTGTTCCTTCTGCTCAGAAAATCATGCATTACACCATTGACTTGTCCAACTTCTACTCATTCTTTAAGACTCAATTCTGTTCAATTCCACAAATAGTTATCACACTTGTGCTATGTATCAGGCCCTGTGCTGCCTTCATCACAGCACTGCTGAGTCTGCGTGTTTATCAGTAATCACTCATGTTGTTCAACATCACTGCCAGACACTGCTGAGTGACCTATAGACTCGGCTTATAGATAAATGTAGCATGGAGACACATTCTTCTAGCATGTTGTCATTTGTGTGCAGCAGATCTTCCTTGTCCAATAAGAGTAACAATAATCTCATATTTGTATAAGTTTTCAGTGGTCTTTCTTGTACATTCTTTTATTTGCTCCTAACATAAGTCCTTGGAAGTAATGATTTCTATTTTATAGACTAAAAATTCAGTAAACTTAACCAGTACTCCAAAGCACAAGAGTAAAGCTGGCATTTGAATACATCAGTAATTAAAGTATTTGCCAAGATGAATACACACTAAATTCTGGGGAAGTGGTGTCTGACACCCACTACCCATCTTTGAATCCCCTGTGTAGAGTACAATATGTGATATATGATATATTTCATGAGAGTCTAACTGCTGTTGATGATAAACTCCAATTATCTAACTGCCAAGTCCTCTGTGATTTAGGTGAACAGTCTGAATGATGAGTACTTGGCAGAAATAGTAAACACTATTCGAAGGAAAATTAGAAATGCCTATACATGTTGTGTGCTTCCGTATTAGGGGCTCCAGATAAGAATGCAGAGAGTTCTAATCATTCCAAAGGCAAATAAGTTGAAACCAGTAGAAAAGTGAAGGAGAAAGTCAATGAATCCTACAGGTTATTTGACTAACCCCATCAGCAAGTGATGGGCTTCCCAGGTGGGCGCTAGGGTAAAGAACCCACCTGCCGTTGCAGGAGACCTAAGAAACCTGGGTTCAATCCTTGGGTCAGGAAGATCCCCTGGAGAAGGGCACGGCAACCCACTCCAGTATTCCTGCCCCAGAGAATCCCCATGGACAGAGGAGCCTGCTGGGCTACAGTCCATGAGGTCACAAAGAGTTGGACATGACTGAAGCAACTTATCACATACACAGGTATAAGCAAGTGAAGAACATGCAATGAGTATAGCAACAGGAAGCTGGGCTGGGACCTAGACTGGTGGGTCTACTTCAGAACCTTCTTTAATATTCTAATGTCACTTCTAAGATTTTAATTGTGCTCTTAACCAGACTCGCTGAGATTGTCATTTAGGAGCAAGTCATACTCTTCCCACGGCTGTATTTGTACCACTCAAGTCTGGTATCTGCATGGCAGCCCTGGTGTGTGTTACTGGGCTTTATTATTGAGGTCACTGCTGCATTATCACTGCTGCATAAGTGGGGATGCTCCTAGGGTGCTGGGCTATGTGTACATATGCAATAGTGGAAGGGCCAATATAATCACACAGATCCAGAACTGGAGTTGTTCCCAAAAGTGGACTACAGTCAAAAAGCAAGGGGCCCATCTGCAATAACAACATGTTTAGCGAACTGTAACACAGAGATCTTTCACAGATGCTTTAAGATGCTAATGAAAGCAGAAAAGAGACTGACACTTCTTAGATTCCTACTGTATCTCCATATCTTGCACCTCATCTGAGATCGCAGTTCTGTGATTCATAAGCAATAAGATCACTTTTCTGGTGTGATTCGTAGATGGGCTCAAAGAGCAGTTTGAAAGAGGGGTCCAGAAGGTGTTCAACCTTTGTCAGTACCATTGAAATAAAGCTATAATGAGGGATAATTTTTTGGTTTTGTTGTTTATATTTTGTCAGCAAAATCTATTTTGTATGCTGGTGTATTTCTTTAGCAATCAGTTTTTTTTTTCTCTTTTAAAAAATATTTGCTCTCTTATCTATCCATTTGTTTACATTTATTTATTTGGCTACATCAGGTCTTAGTTGCAGCTTCCGGGATCTTTTGTTGTGACAAAAGATGGGCTCTGGAGCATGCAGGCTCAGTTGCCACATGGTGTGTGGGATCTTTGTTCCCCAATCAGGGACTGAACCTGAGTTTCCTGCGTTGGAAAGCAGAGTCTTAATCACAGGACCACCAGGGACATCCCAGGAATCAGTTTTTCATCTCACAGTCCCCGGATAAATGTACCCACATATAAAAAACCACCCTGTATGCACAAAGACAATATGACTAACCAGCTGTCTTAGTCATGAGCTTTGCAAAGAGCAGCAATAGGCAACTTGGGCTAAGAAAGTGAGGAAAAGAAAGACTTCTTTAAAGGGGAGTTATCGTGTTCAAGTAGCCTAGCATCCACGCCAGCAAGACAAAGTTGCAAGAAACAACATCAGAATGAATAACATAGGCATGCATTCAATAAACCAAAAGGATGAGTGCAAAGAGGTAAGCAAACTAGACTCAGAAGATAAAATTTTAAAAAGAGACAACCACAGGCACAGGAGGGCAAGGAGAGGGAAGAAATGGAGGAATCAAAATGAATCAACACAAAATCTACAAAGAAAAGCAGAATTATAGATCTTAGGGCTGAAAAAACAAACCACTAGGGCCACATAAAGCCCCTGGGGAAGGCTATGTTGTCCGCTGCACTAAAACCCTTTCATTTTTCAACTGCTCGGCTCTGAGCATCCAGAGAAGGGCCTCAGTCTTCAAACAGCCCATTCCCCATTGTTAAAGTTGAATCCTTATAGCTGAAAAGTTTCCCTCATCCTGATGAGGTCCATTACTCTGTGCTATACACTTTTAACCACAGTCAATAACTTGTCCCTTTTCCTTCCGTTATTGTTTCTCGGTATTTATAGATGCATCAGTGGTTTCTTTCCTTCAAAATGTGCATATTCAATTCCCTTGATCCCCGCTGTCTTCAAAATGCATGATTTTGAAGGGTCACGTTTATGATCCTTTGCATATACCCACTTTATCAATGTCTCTGAAACTCTGAGAAAGACCAAGCTGGACCAGGCATTCAGTCATCTAAGTGGGCACCTCTACCAGCCCTTCCTGTGTATTGATCAGTTGATTGATTTTTAAGATTTATAGAAATGTACACACTGCCAAGGTCTCAGGGCACCTCTGTGACAGTCACATTAAGAGGTGGATGTTTCTTGTCCCAGAGGCTTCTTGCCATTCAAGGGTTCTTTTTAACGCACATTAAAAGGCAGACTTTATGCCATGCACTGGAGGTCATTCAAACAAGATTTGCTCAGGGATCAAAAGGAAAATGTTTACAGTGTCAATGAAAATCCTATACAAAGTTGCCTCTCCCCAGCCTTGAGAAATTCAAAGAATCATAATCTTAGAAGAGCCATTAAGATTATCCAATGTGTAAAATAGATAGATGGTGAGAAGTTGCTATATAACACAGGGAGCCCAGCCTGGCGCTCTGTGATGACCTAGAAGAATGGGATGGGGGTAGGAGAGGGAGGCTCATGAGGGAGGTGATATTACGTATAATTATGGCTGATTGGTGTCACTGTATGGCAGAAAACAACACAACATTGTAAGACAATTTTTCTCCAATTTAAAAAAAAAGACTACCCAAATACTAACTCATGATGTACAGTCTTTCACTGATCCAAGTAAAGTTAGAAAAAAGTCAATGTAAGTAAGTTTTTCTAAATGCCAACTCAATTTAAGGAACTAAGCAGACTTCCTTGGCGGTCCAGTGATTAAGAATCTGCCTTCCAATGCAAGGGCGACGGGTTCCACCCCTGGTCTGGGAACTAAGATCCCACATGCCATGAACAACTAAGCCCACATGCCACAACAAAGACCCAGTGTAGCCAAAATCAAAAAACAAATATTTCCTTCTTAATCACCTTTGTATTTTCAGTGTTAGTACAAGTGACTGGCACCCAGTAAAAAGCAAGATGAAAAAGTGAATGAATGAGTACATGAATGAATAAATCTCCTAACTATGATGACTTGATGTCTCCTAGAAAAAAAATTTGAGAAAGAGAGGTTTGATAGTTGAAATACAATTGGCCCTGGGACCTTATCAGATACATGAATAAGGGAACAGGAGCTGCTGCCTGTCTTCAGTACAGAGGCTCAGATTCTAGGGAAGTAGGAAAAACTCACTCAAATCCAGATCATGTTTATATCAATACTTTACAATATCCCTTAATTGCATGACCCACTTGAGAAACCCTTACCTGCCGTGGTCCTCCACTGAGAGGGTTGAGGGCTGGGAGGGGGTGGCCTGCAAAGGACAGTGGATGACTGTGAAAGGACATTTACAAAGCTAGTGAAGTGAAAAGAGGCGGCAGGGACAGCAGCAGAAGCAGCAGGCGTCATAAGCTCAGAACCAAACCAGTCTGGGAGGAGCAGACGCCTTCATCAGAGCAGAGTCCAGCTCAGGAAGAGAGAGGTGGTTCCACCTGCCATGACCTTGGCTGAATCCCTCTACAAGTGAACTACTGGATCAAAATGACCTCAAAGGTCATTTTAGGAGGTGCCTGTAGGTAAGATAACTGGGGTTCTTCTTCAGCCTTGGCCAAAAAAAAAATTGGCTTGGAATGGAAATGCAATAAACTTAAAAGCAGTAGGTCCATTATTTTTTCTCTCAAGATTGACATTTATCAATAAATATCAGTTTATGCCTCGCCTAGACATGTGTTATGTAGTCATACGTGTCACATTTGCAGTAAAAAAAGTTCACTGATCAAAAAAATAAAATAAAAAAGCAGATCATTTAAATTAAATATTTTCTCTATTTGATTTCATTTTCCAGCTGTTTTAACTTAATAGAATTTTTTCCTTGATTTCAAACTATATAATGCCTTTTGGCTGAAAGATGATTATCTTTCCAGCCCAATGGCCTTTTTCTGTCAATGGCAATTAAATCCCCAGAGATGATTTGCTTTCTGTTTGAGATTCTTGTTTTCCCGCTGTACATCAGAAATTTGCTCAAGTCCACCAAATTTTGTTAGGGAAATTTTATTTGATAAGGCAGGATCCAAAATTCTCAGGTTGAAAAGCAAATAGCTTCAGGGCATAACCACTGCAAGGTGTTTTATTATGTAATTATTATACAGCTTTGTACATATTGATAAGCTGCAACCAAGATCTACTGGTTTTTGTTTTCTTAAAATGTATTTTCTGGGATCACACAGCTCCCATTCCAATATAAACCGCCACAAAAAAAAATCTGGGTATTCTTCACTGTCGAGCAGTTACATATTTTTAATGTGGGGTTTTTAAATCTGATTATTTCAAATGATTATTGTCTACCACTCAGTGAGCACAGGTGAATGCTTTAGGCAACAGTGAACAAAATTATAGGCCGACAGGCTATTTTTTAACCTACATTTTAAAGTTCTTTTCAGACTGTGTGTGTGTGTGTGTGTGTGTGTATGTGTATGTGTGTGTGCACGCTCACACTCCATCATATCCGACTCTCTGCAACCCCATGGACTATAGTCCTCCAGGATCCTCTGTCTTATCCTGGCAAGAATACTGAAGTAAGTTTCATTTCCTCCTCAGGGGATCTTCCCGACCCAGAGATCAAGTCCAGGTGTCTTGCATCTCCTGCATTGGCAGGAGGATTCTTTACCACTGAGCCACTTGGGAAGCCCATTTCAAACCATAGAAATAACCAGATCGAGAAACAAAAGTCTTTTATTCTTTCTTTTTTTCCCATTTCTAAGGCATGCAAATCAGTTGTACGTGTTAATGCACTTTTTTAAATGGCTTTTAAGTTCTTGAAACGCAAACTTAAGCCTTTTGTTTTACTTACTGAAACACATACACTCTAACTGATCCCATGCTTTCATACAAAATGTCACTTTTTTCTACTTGATTTTATTCAACAATCTAAATGCAATGACCAGTGAGGTTATGATCAGTGAAGTCATGACCAATGATGAATACTTTAAGTAAATGTTCAGAAAGAAAGAAAAATATATATATATTTAAAAAACTATTCTAGAGTCACGTCTTGAAGTAGGGGGAGAAATTATTCCCAAATTGTCTCATCCTAACTTCCAGAAAGAAAAGACAAATCAGCATCACTCCATCATACCCATAGGTTACCTGGCCAAGAAAATCTAAAATGTTTTTCTCCATTTCACTTTAGCTGAGGACTAGACCTCTGGATTTTTGTTTTTTATCTAACACATGCTCCTGTGTGCCACCATAGCAGTGTGGATAAAGCTATTTAACCGTAACAAGAATAACAGCTGCTACTTATTAAACTCTTCTTTCCAGGAACTGAACTAAGTGCTTCACCAAAAACTGTGTGTGTGTGCGTGCCCGTGTGTATGTACACGCATGTGGAGTCCTGCCCCAAGGCGACAGGGGCAAGGCCTTGCATCAGGGCTACAGAAGCAGAGCCCAGAAGCAACGTCGCCTCTGAAACTGACGGAGCCTCTCTATGAATTTTGAATTGAAGTCGCTCAGTCGTGTCCGACTCTTTGCAACCTCATGGACTATAGCCCACCAGGCTCCTTCATCCATGGGATTTTCCAGGCAAGAGTACTGGAGTGGGTTGCCATTGCCTTCTCCAGGTAATCACTGCCAAAAGCCCACCGATCATCACCAGCAGGCTTCCTGACTCCATATTAGTAAAACATGCCTACCCCAGTACTCGCCTATGGCACTCTAACCAATCACCTAATGCCACCATTCCAGCAGGAATTTTGTTTTCCTTGAGACTATAAAAACTGGCTATTGGCCCACGAAAGCACTGGCTTTCCCTTGAGCCCACCCACTGTTCGAATAGTATTTGGTCAACTCTCCCTGGCCTGTCAGGAGGTGTCAGCCACTCGCTCTCGGAGTGCCCACGTTATCTCTGCTCTTTGTTCTTAATAAACTCACTCCTTCCTGCAATATTCTGTGTCTGGAAATTCTTTTCCAACCACATTCATGTCAATGCACATGGGTGAACTCATACATACATGCACCTCTGTGTATTTAACTTTCATAGCAACCCCATGATGGAGTCTCACTACCTTCATTATAAGCATGAGAAAAATAAAGCTTGCCAAGTTTAAGTAACTTATCTAAGAAAATGCCTGAAGTAGAAGTTAATCCCACGCCTATCTGATTAATAGTCGATGCCCTGAATCTCTCCTCCAAAGGCCCATATTGTACTTGTTTTACTTTCCTTATTTCTCAAGTGCTTCTCACTCAAGAATATGGGTCTCCAGCCCCAGAGTCATTGGCATAAGGTCTCCATTCTACTGGAAACCCAGAGCAAAACTTCAACTTTGGAGCTTTCAGGCGCTTCTAGAATTTCCCAGGATGGAGGTCTACATGGCACTCGAGATGACACATCGCATGTGCTCTCTGACAATCTCTCATACCTGGGAGTCAGGGGAAAAGAAATAAAATAATAACAACCAGGGTCTGCATCTCTTCAACCTTTCTTGTAGGCTCAGAGGAATAGTTAGTTGCTCTCACTACTTTGAAGCCTGGTTCCAAAACACAACTCAAACCACAAAATATGATAAAACATGAGCATCTTCTGAGAGTCAGAAAGTGGTTGCATGCAAATCTAAAGGTCTTTATTGCAGTAAAAATCACTGATATGTTTTCAAAAAGGAAAAAGTTGGAAATTTACAGTTTTGAAAAGTGCTATTTCCCTCCATGGCACTTGTATATGATAGAGCACTTTGCAATCATGCACAAGGTCATTAAAGCGCTTTGCTAATGTACAGATCCACTTTGATTTAAAAAAAAAAAAACTTTCAAGGACTCCACATGCGTGTACACATGCATGGGCACACACACACAGTTTTTGGTGAAGCACTTAGTTCAGTTCCTAGAAGGAAGAAAGTTTGATTAAAAAAAAAAAAAAACTTTCAACAAAAAAGGTGACAACTGAGTGGAAGTTTTCTTTAATTTGTAGGAATGAAAAAGAGAGTACTTCTCTAAAACAACATCTATGTGACACTGTTGAGATGCACTATCTGTTTCAAGCACAAAGGATTTTGTATGACTATTTGTTACAAACTGTAGTTTAACCTCCTCAAAACTCATTCTCTACTGTTCAAAGGACTTTTGATCTATTTTTCATTGTCACATGTTTCATTATAACATATAACATATATTACTAAAGTGAAATTTTAAAAGGAAAAAGAAGGAATTCCCTGGTGGTCTAGTGGTTAGGACTCCATACTTTCACTGCCAAGGTCCTGGATTCAAACCCTGGTCAGGAAGCTTAAGATCCCACAAGCCCTGTGGCATATCCAAAAAAAAAAAAGAGAGAGAGAGAGAGAATCAGGCATAATTACAGCTTTCCTTTATCCTACAGCAAAGCAGTGGTGAAAACAGCTGGACAGTCTCCTACCTTGAAGACACTAAGATAGGAAGATGGAGTCTCTGAGAATTTCCAAAATAGGACTTTACGTATTTTGCTCATTTTTTAAAAATTCATAATTTTTGAGAAGTTATTAAAAACCTGAATTAGTAAATTCCTTTCTCATTTTCAGAATACATGGAAACAACTTTCCTTCTTTGATAGTGGAAGAAAGGAAAAAGCAAAGAAAGTAAATTGTTAAAAGCCATAAATATTAGTAGTGGCTTTGTCCTGAACAGTTTGAAACTTTGTATCTCAAACAGGGCAAATAAACATATCCTGAAATAGTTTAAGACAAAGTCCATTTTCATTTTTTTACCACCAACCAAAAGAGCTTTCTCTGTGGTCACAAATGCATTCTGCTTTGCTGATGAAAACAGTAGGCTGGTGATGATGCTACTAACTGTTAAGACTCTACCATATGCCTATTCTATACTAAATGCATTACATAAATTATCTCATTTAATTCTCACTTTATGTATAAACAAACTAATGCTCATGAGTATCACAGCACCAACCAGGAATCAACCAACCAACACAACACAAAATATCGGTTAGGCCGTGGTTTTGGTTTATTTAAAATAGGTAGTCAATCTAATGGAGTAATTTTATGGCTGTCACAGGTAGTAACAATTTGAGGCAGAGCTGATGGAGAGAGAGAAAGAAACGAGCCAAATCTAATTGGCAGGATAGTCGTTCTGCAAAGTGCACCAGCTCGTGGCCAACCGTGTGTCACATTTCATAAGATCTCCAGGTCAGCGAGAAACAACTAATCCTGGGAAAACATTGGGAGGGAGGGTTCCTCACTCTCCCTTACTTAAATGCCCTCCTCCTCCTTTGATGAGGACAATTGGGACTGCTTTCACACAAACTCTCCATTAGTTCTTTCCATCAGTCATTCAATCTCTCGGTCACTCCAGTGGGACTATCTGCTCACCTCCTCTTCAGCAATCTATAACTATCGCTTCCCCTGGACTCAGCTCTCATCTTCCAGAAATCCTTTTCTGATCTGTTGATCACTCCTCATTCTTTCATCACACTCTACAGAACTTGGAGTGGTACTTACCTAACCAGACTGTCAGTTCTGTAAGTTACCCAACCAGACTGTAAAGGCCAGAATTCTTTTCCCGTCCCTCCAGGTGCCTGTTTAATTAATGCACTCATGATAATTTTATTCTCTTTCAGGTTAAAGATGTTGAATGCAGAGGATATGACTTCCAAATCACACTAATCGATCAAGATAGCAGTGACTCAGAGACTCTCCTTAAGACTGCTTAATGCATTATTCAGCCAGTTTATTGATTCTATTTCCCATCTGTAATAAATGTACATTCTATCTTCCTAAACAATATCTCAGTAAATAAAAGATAATTCAACTTCACTTAAAACCTCTCACTGGTTTCTATGAGCTACTAAAGCACTCACTTTTTATGAGCTCTGAGTTCCTGGGTCCACCAAAATTTTGGTCTATGAACTTTCTTGATTACATCTCTCTAAATTATGACATCACTTCTCATTAAGTAATTCTACCCATCTGTATTATTTCAGCTTACCTGTGCTGTGATGTCAAACAAACCCAGATTTCTTGGTGGTTTTAATGTAGCATAAAACTTTAGGTTTGGTTCACACAAGTCCTTGCTTTGATGAGCAAGGTTCTCCTCCATTCAGTCAAGAACAGATGGAGGAGAATTCACTGCCTGCACCTAAAAGGGACTCATGTTTCTTTTACTTTAGTCCATTGGTTAGAAATGGTCACATGGTCCCAACCCACTTGTAAGGGAAGCTGGGAAATGTCAGAAAGCACATAGACTCTCAATAAACATTTACTAACAGTCTGTGACACACCATCCTTCAAGGCCCAACTCAGATACTTTTCCTCCACAAGGTTTTCTCCAATCTTCCCCCAGGTAAAACTGGTCTCATCTTTGCTCCAAATTCCAACACCTTGCTGGTCCCAGTCCATATTTTCCATATTTTTTGTATACTCTGCTATAGATGGAATATGCTTGTTTTACCCTCACTTTTCAAACCCTAAGCTCCTTGAAGGAGGTGACTATGACATACTCAGCTCTTTAAGACCCCTTTTAAAATCTAGCATTGCTCAAGGATGCTTGCTAAATTCACAAGAATCAGAGACCAGAGACAGCAGAAATCCAAAAGCACCTTGAGGAAACCAAAGAGGGGAAAAAGCAGCAAAATTTATTGAAATTCAAAAGCAAAAGTATCATGCTTCCTCATTTGCTCCTGTTTAGCGCGCACAGCAAGATGGCATCATTTGAAGACATCAGCCATGACTGAACAATATATTAGAGATTGTTTAATATTGGCAGTTTAAAAAAAAAAATGTTTTTTTGAACAGTCTCCTCCAAGTCAGAGCTCTCTCTCCCAGCCCTGCTTTAAAAGTTAGAAGGCAGTCTTCTGCCCATTCCAAATCACCAGAAGTGAAGTATCAAGTTGTAAATACCCCCCAGTGACTGACTGGGAGAGCTGGTACAAGTTTTTTCCCTTCTACTTTGCAGAAAGAAAAGACAGTAAAAGTTCCTTCAGCGAGCTGCCAAGGTGCTCCCAGGCCATTGTGCAGAATCATTGTCAGGTTAAATTAGGGAGTACAGACTCCATGAGTGTAAAAAAATCAATACTTGATGGAAGATTGCTCCCCGGAAAATCTGTTTTGATTCCAGGATTAATTCGCGACCAAAGGCTTCTGCAAAATGACATGCCATTAGTCAGAAAATGAACACATTCTATCCTTGAAATTGGATGGAAATATGTCAGCTGATTGACCCATTCATTCTCCTCACTCTCTGGGTAGAAAGAGCGGGTGTGGTAGCTATGTGAACTAGTGCCCCAAACCTGGTCCATTTTCAAAACAGGATAAAAAAAAAATACATTCTGCTAAAGTCCGATGTGAATTGGGAGTAGTCTCTAGGCCATTGTTGGAAAGCTATTGCAAATGTGTTTCGTCAAGGCAAGTGCATTTGTCTGGAAGGCCCGACTCTCCTGAGTTTTCTAAGCCTCAGAATAAACCCTACTAAAAATTTTAAAATAAAACAAGGATTTTGCCCCCAAAGCAATGACCTGCAATATTAATGACAATGTAATGCCTTTGTCATATATAAAGTAACACTCCTCCCATTCCTGTCTCAGGTTTCTTCAACTAAAAACTTTTGCAAGAGGCAAGTTCCAGCTCTTCACATGTGCTAATGTCATCAGTCTTCAGGACTTTTCCCAGCTGGTGTGGTCAGATCCGCAACAGAGCTGAAGTTCATTCCATGGACTCTCAGACACATAAATATCCCTGCCTTTATTTCCTTTTATCAAGTGAAGTCTGATTCTGAGGTGCATCAGTCATCATTAGGATTGTTTCTCCATCCCCTAGAGTGATGACAAGGGCCCAAGAGTTTTGACCAACCACATGTTCAAAGACACCACTCTGGGGGACTTCCCTGGTGGTCCAGTGGTTAAGACTTCAACTTCCAATGCAAGGGGTGTGGGTTTGATCCCTGGTAGAGGAACTAAGATTTCACATGCCTCAGGGCCAAAAAACCAGAACATAAAAAAACAGAAACAATATTATAATGAATTCAATAAAAACTTTAAAAATGATCCACATAAAAAAATCTTTAATAAAAAAAAAGACAGCCTTCTGTTCTTCTTGGTCACCACCAACAGCCTCAGAGTCCAAACCCACACAGTCCATTGAAAGTGGTTCTTCTTCAGTCAGGGGCAGACAACTTTGCCAACCTTGTCCTGCTGCCAAGAATCAGACTTCCCTCATTTCTCTGCTTTCTACCATCTTCCCTAAAAGATACATACCTCTCTCCTCCTCCTCCCTGAGTCTCCTTGATAAGCTCATCATTGCCAAAACCAAGGCAAGGAAAGGGGATTGTTTTCAATCGACCAAGCTTTCCATTCTGCTTGGTAAGACGCACACATTCCTTGTTAGCTTGTGGGAATAGAAGAGGAGAACCAAAGGAAGACAAAACCCACCGAATATGTCAGTAATTATCCATGCACCCACAGACACACCCTGAAGGATGCTCCTGCCCCATCTCTGGTGAAGGCCCCTGCCCCTTCCCGCCAAGACATAGGCCTCAGCTCCCAGTGCAAAAGGACATTCTAATCTACTTGCTGATATCTCTGGGCCCGCATAACGGCTGCTAACAGCGTCCAACATGCTGAACGTGTAAAGCAGGAAGGGGGAGTCACAACATTGGATGTTTGTATTCATTTCGCTGGGAGAGGAATTGCCAAGGTGAAGCTCACCTCCTTCTCTGAGCATCTTTCCCTGCAGATACCAAAGATAAAGACGGCAGTTGTGCCGCTAACAATCAGGCAGCAGAAACAGTCCCTGCAGGAGAGGACCGCGGGGCTGAGCCTCATCACCCACGGCGACTTCATTAGAATCCTCTTACTCAGGAGTAAATGGAGATGGCAGGAGATTGTCTTGAAACCCCACTTTAAAAAGAAAAGCTTCAAAATTGCCGTGTAGGTGCCAAGGCTCCAAATGCTCTGTGAGCTCCTTGTTATCCCAGCTTAACAGCTCACCCTCCGGACTAGCCTCTACATGTTGACAATATCCGACGTTCAGAGAGAAAAAGGACCCTAGAGGAAAAAAAAACAGATGAACGCACCCAATGGACAGCACGCCAGCTTGCAGTCCCACATAAAGCATCTAATTCCCATAGTTCAGTTTCCTTGAGGAGCCCCTAGCCCCTTCAGCACCCAAATTAGTGACCCCAGGGCACAATTATGATAATGTGAATCTTCACTCCTTAAAAAAGTGTGGATGATTGTAAAGCTAAATAAAACTAGGCAACTAAACAAAGTTATATGATGCTTCCTCACCCTCACTTGCAAATGGGGAGAGAAAAGGCACATGAGACATCCACATGTTCCAGTAACACACATTAATCCTGCTTATTTCTTTTTGCACTGGTGCAGGTATGCTAGGACATCAAAAAATAAGATTTCTTAGCAAATGGAAAGAGAACTGTGAATATCCAGTCCCCACTAGACATGAAAGAACAGTTTCAACTGAAATTAAGACCATAACTTCTGAAATCTTTCCCCGAGTAGATGAAGATTGAAGAAGTTGGTATCATAATTGATTACTCCAAACACTTCCACCTTCACTTAAGGATCTTAAACATTTAGACTAAGTTACTGAAAAGCTGTCTTTTATTTCTACTTTAGAACGTCACCTCCAAACACTAGAAGTATATCCAACCTTACCACAGTATAACACAGGGACTGGAACCCTGAATAAGGAACCTAGAAATGTGGACTCTGGCCAAGTTGTCCACTAGTTCCAGAATTCTAGGGCCTTCTACAAAGTATAGAACTTTTCTAAACCACAGATAACTGGAAATATTTTTAAATCCTGTTCTCAGAACTTCTGGTATCCCCTTTTGCAGACACATTGAAAAAGAGGTGTTTCCACACACAGTGCATTGAAGATGTGATACTTGAACAGAGTAAAGAGGTAAATGAAAGAAGATCAGATCTGTTAGTTCTCCAAATGTGATCAGTCTTCAATGGTATTAACAAATGATGACCCAAAACACTGATTCTCTCTGATTCTGTCAATTCTAAGGCAACTTAATGCCAACATTCTTGATTGACTAATAATGTTCGTTGACAGAGTCTAAATAACAGTGCCTGTGTATATTCTTTTTTAGAAACTTTTATTGGAGGATAGTTGATTTACAATATTGTGTTAGTTTCAGGTGTATAGCAAAATGATTCAGTTATACCCATAAAAGTACCTATTCTTTTCCAACTTCTTTTCCCATTTAGGTTATTACAGAATATTGAGCTAAGTTCCCTGTGCCATATACAGTAGGTTCTTACTAGTTATCTATTTTATATACAGTAGTGTGTATGCATTAACTCCAGTCTCCAAACTTATGCCTCCCACCTTTTGTCCCCTAGTAATCACCAAACTAAATCTCCCTGCAGAAGTTTCAGTTTTGAAGCTCATTTAGACATTTCTGAAAGGAATTCGTTTGTGGGCTTTTCTACTCTGTCTGATAAAGGACAATGAACTTTACGTGTGACTTTCCATCACAGTTTGCAGATGTAGTTCACAGGAGTTAATGACTTTTTTTCTTTTCAATTTCACCTGGTAAGATAAAAGTGAGCTGCACTAGAGTTTTCCTATACTGAGGTGACTAGTCAATACTTTGCTGCTTGCTCTGTCAATGCCATCAAAATATTGTTTAATAATTTAGGAACAGCCATGTAATTTTCTTCTCTAGCAAGAGCAAATTAGGCACTTACTAAATAATTGACTAAAATACTTAATTCTAGGGATGTCTTGAGGATGTGCTATTATCAAAAAGAATTTAAAATAAAATTGTCGTCCAACTCTTCAGCACGTGACTTTCATTTTCATGTTATTTTCATGTCTGGTCATGAAAATTACCAGACTTTGTCCCCTTCTAGCCTGATTCCCTTATTCATAAGTGGTCTACCGATGTCTGTACATGGTGTGTGGGTGCTGCCCCTGGTCAAGACCAGTCAGAAAGATGGGCTGGGACCTAAATGGGTTGGACAAAGTCCCAACCAGGAACACCAATGGGGCACCAAGAAGTTTCCATTTTTAGAGTTTTAATCCACTCCAGGACTATTGCCTGGAAAATCCCATGGACAGAAGAGCCTAGTAGGCTACAGTCCATGGGGTCGCAAAGAGTCGGACACGACTGAGCGACTTCACTTCAATCTCAAATAATGAGATGCTGTCATCAAGGCCACCTAGCCTTGGAACCCTTTTCACATGGCCATCTGCTAAAATGGCTGTTGGGCTGAGATCCATCCACTCAGTCAGGCCCTCTCTTAAATATCCCACACGCAGGCCATCAAGGCATTTTGCTTAACACTTAACTTCTGAAGTGCCCTGGGTAGACCCACAATTCATGGGCCAGCATGACTTTACAAGTTAAAAGGGTGGAGGGTAAAGGTACATCAAGTCTTCTGTCCCTATTTCAATAGATGCTTTCTCGAATGTGCTCTTCTCAATCAATGTCCTCTGCCAAAAGTATAAGTTCAATGATAATACATAAATTACTCAAATAAGATAGATTTCTGCCCCTCTCCTCCCTGTCTGTCTGTCACTCCCTCCCTGTCTGTCTGTCTCTCCCTCCTTTGCTCACTCCCTCCCTCCTTCCCTCTCTCCCTCTCAGTTCCTTTCTCTCTCTCTCATCACAGGAATAGAGGTGAGCATCAACCATCTCTCGATACCACCCTTGCCCTCTCCCTCCCTGGCTCCACACACAGCTTCTCTAGGAGCTGACATTTGAAGAAAGGGTTCATCGTGTGAAAGGGTTCAGTACTGTTCCAGCCCCATGGGCAGCATGACTGCAGGGTTGTTCTAGAATCCCCAAACCATGGCCCAGTTATAGAAACCCAGAAAACTATTTTAGAGACTATCTTTATGGATGGAGATACAGACATCAGAATTTCAGCAGAGGACAATGTTTACCCCTTGGGTTGTGAAATCCAGGCTACTCTTTATATACGGAACCATGACAAAATACACACATTATACCAGTCAGGATAATAAAAGAGCACTTTCAGCTTTTCTTGACTCTCAAAGAACATGAGCGCTCTATAGCTCTTCTTCACTCTTTAGGCCGCCTTCTCTCTGCTCTGCCCCAGGTTACCTTGGCACCCACCCCCGCTCATGAAGAGTTTGACCTTTGTTCCCTTTTCTTTTTCCTTTTCCTTCTACCACTAGCCCAGTCTCTTCTACCCCATCATAAAAGCTGTGAACTGGGTTGGTGGAAACAGCAGAGGGTAATAAATATGAAGTTCGTGTTCTGGTGAGGGAATACAGACAATAAATAAATAAGCAGTAAACCAAAATTATCAGATAAAGTGTGCTTTCTGGCTGACACAGTACTTAACTGCAAAGAAAGCAGAAGGTGGTAAAATTAAAAAAAACAATTATGAGAGCTGTTAGGGGAAGTGGGGCAGTGTCACAAGATAAACATTTCTGAGGAAGTGACTTTAAAGCTGACGTCTAAACGATAGGAGAGGAACTTCCCTGATAGTCCACTGGCTAAGATTCCACACTCCCAATACAGGGCTCCCAGGTTCAATCCTTGGTCAGGGAGCTAGATCTCACATGCCACCACTAAAGATCTCACATTCTGCAGCTGAGTTCACATGCCACAGCTAAAGATCCTGTGTGCTGCAACTAAGACCAGGTGCAGTCAAAGAAAGAAAGAAAGCAATGGCAAGAGAAAGCCATTCTTGCAAACATCTGAGAGAAAAGCTTTCTAGGAATATGGAACGACTAGAATAGCATGGCTAAATAAGCTTAAAAATAAAATAAGTTTAACATAATGATACTTCTGTAGCAGAGTCTGCAACTAAGACCAAGTGCAGTCAAAGAAAGAAAGAAAGCAATGGCAAGAGAAAGCCATTCTTGCAAACATCTGAGAGAAAAGCTTTCTAGGAATATGGAACAACTAGAATAGCATGGCTAAATAAGCTTAAAAATAAAATAAGTTTAACATAATGATACTTCTGTAGCAGAGGAAGAGAGAAATGCCTGGAACTAATCTGTAGAACTGGCCTCCTTTCACCTCCTCATAGCAATGTCCTGAAGCCTGAATGCATCTGAGGTAGAGTCACCAAAGCAGCAGATGTAGCAGATCTTATTACTCTTTATCAGTGTTCTCTGCACCCTAAAGGACTCCATCCCCACTAAACTCAGGTGTGGTCCCCTGACTTATTTTGGCCAATGATGTGTGATTTGCATCACTTCCAGGCAAAAGCCTTTATAGTCAAATGCACATCATTGTGTTCTTCCTCTTTCCCCTCTGCCAGGTCACCACTGGTATTCTAGAAAACAACTGCCCTATTAGATTGAGTCCTAGAATGAGGCAGTGATGCGGAACAAAGCCCTTAACCAGCCCACTATGAAAGCAACATGAGCAAGAAGTAAACTTCTGTTGTTTTAACATCCACATTAAGGGGTTACTTGTTATTGCAGCATAACTTTGCCCAGCCTAACTGACACAGAGTCCTTGAGCAATACCCTCCCTAAGATGACTCCAACTCTAGATAAAAGTTGTTACCCAACTGGCCTCTCAGAACCAGATCTATAACGCTATGCATTTCCAATAAAATTTCAACAGTTGTTTGGTTTTTTTTTTAGAAATAGAAAAACTAATTCTGACATTTGTAGAGAAGTACAAAATATTAATATTATCTTGAATCACCAAACTAACTATGAAAGAGATCAATAGTTTGGAAAACTAACACTACCTGATTTCAAGACATTGTAAAAGTGAACTGCTAGTCACTCAGGAGCTCTCCAGGCTCCTCTGTCCAGAATTCTCCAGGCAAGAATACTGGAGTGGGTAGCCATCCCTTCTCCAGGAAGACAGCATAAAGCTATAGCAATAAAGACAATATGGCATTGGTATTAAGATCAGTAAATAGATCAGAATAAAGAGTAAAGAAATAGACCCTCACATACAAGAACAACTGTTTTACAAACATGCAAAGGTAACTGGTGGAGAAACAATAGCTTTTCAGCAAATGTCCTGAAACAATTGGATATCCCTATGCCAAGAGAAAAAGAAAAAATGAATCTGAATCCACATCTCACATTATATTTAGAGATTAATTCAAAATAGATCATAGACTTAAATGCATGCTTTAAAACAAAGCTCTGGAAAGAAAATACATGAGAAAATTCTCTAAGACATTCAGTTAGACAGAGCTTTTTAAATTACAAAGCCAAAAACACAATACATAAGAAACGAATAACTGAACTGGATTTAATCAAAATTTGAAACGTCTGCTCTTTGGAAGACACTGTTGAGAGAATGAAAAGACAAGCCACAAACTGAGAGAAAATATTTGCAAATCAAAAAACGGGCTTCCCTTGTGGCTCGGCTGGTAAAGAATCCACCTGCAATGAGGGAGACCTGAGTTCGATTCCTGGGTTGAGAAGATCCCCTGGAGAAGGGAACGGCTACCCACTCCAGTACTCTGGCCTGGAGAATTCCATGGTCTGTATAGTCCATGAGGTCACAAAGAGTCAGTCACAACTGCGTGACTTTCACTTTCACTTTCAATATCTACAAAAGGACTTGTATCTGGAAAGTATGCCAATGGATAATATTTTTACACCTAGCAGTTACAGAGACTTTTTAGGGATAGACACAGTGCTAAATGCTATCTGATATTTAGTCTTCACAACCCTGTGTATTAGGAAATATTTGCCACATTTTACAAAAGGGAAAATAAATCTTGGAAAAGTTCACCTGGATTACTCATTTAGTTTCACAACAACTCAGGATAGGCAGTAACAGAAACCAGCAGAACTCACTGGTGTCACGCAGCAGAAGTGTGTTTCCTGTTCATACAGTCAACTGTGGCTCCAGGTGACTCTCCATGGCCACTGTTCTCCACACAGAGACTCTGTCCCAGGCATTGTCTGGAACAAAAAGCCTCAAAGGAGCAGAAAAGAATGAAGCCTGCAAGTTTTCCCACCAGCAATTAAAAACTTTGTTTGGGAAATTACGTGTTACGTCTACTTACAAGGCATTGGCCAGAATTAGTCATGTAGACCCAATTAACTTCAGGAGACAAATATCCACATCGGTGCCCAGAAAGAAGAGAACTGAATCTGGGTGAGCATTAGAATCCTGTTATATACAGGAAACATTTAGGTTGTATTTTATGTAACAGGTTAAAGAAACCACTTTCTCCCCCAACTAAAGCACTCTTCCTTGATGTATACAATGGTCTTTATAGTCTCTTCCCAATGCTCTTGTTTAGCATCTTAGAATAGCGTTTGATAGCAAAGATCCAGGTTTCCAGAATTCTGAAAGTTTCTACTTTGGCCACCTCATGCGAAGGGTTGACTCATTGGAAAAGACTCTGATGCTGGGAGGGATTGGGGGCAGGAGGAGAAGGGGACGACTGAGGATGAGATGGCTGGATGGCATCACGGACTCGATGGACGTGAGTCTGAGTGAACTCTGGGAGATGGTGATGGATAGGGAGGCCTGGCATGCCGCGATTCATGGGGTCGCAAAGAGTTGGACACGACTGAGCGACTGAACTGAACTGCTCTTCTTCATTGATAGAGCCTGAGGGGATTGCAAAAAATTTAAGCCACAGTCAGACATGACTTTGCAACTGAACAACAATAGCAACAAGACTGCAAGGGTGAAGAGAAAAGAGTGACTCTCACTGTTAATGTATGTTTAGATATTTCGGCTCTGATTTTATGCAAATTATCCCTCATGCCTGTGGTTCCTAGAATTATCTAGAGACAATCAGAGGACAAACACGAGATTGTAAACATAAACCAGGAGAGGCTGGGTCACTTGCTGAACATCTGTAGGTCTTCTTGCTGTACCAATCAACCAGGAATGAGAGACATTTTTATGGCCAGATAAGTGTAGTAAATTAGACAAAATAATTAGGTTTGCATTTTGCAGAATTTTGACAAGAATCATCAGGAATCTCATACACATTATGGATTTCATAATGGGAATATTATATAAAATGTCTCTCAAACTTACTTGGTCTCAGCAATGTGTTGACACCTTGAAAAATCCTAATACTTGGCAAAAACACAGTTCAGGAAATGGTGTCCTGGAGAGATTGAAATGAGATATTAGTTCTCCCACACAGTCTTCTCCCCATACTCTAATCAGCGCCATTAACACCACTGCACACCAAGAGCCGAAACCACAATCTGGTTTCATGAAGTTAAATGTGCCCCCGGTGGCAGTCATCTTCCTGGATACTAATATCTCTCTCCTCTTAGTTCTGGCTGATTGGCCCAGGCTGGAGCATATCCATCTCCAGCAGAGAAGTACTGAGTTGCCCTGTTTCACTCCACATCATCAAATACTCATTCCAAAAGAGCTCACATGTACTAGATACTGCATGCCTCCAGGCTGAACCCCACCCAAGTCTCTTCATAAGGAAAGTTCTCAAAGCTATTCTTGGGCAAATGTTCCATGATGACTTAACACAAGGCTTAAGGTTAAGAATAAGGTGTGCCTATTTGGCAATCCACTCCAATACTCTTGCCTAGAAAATTCCATGGATGGAAGAGCCTGGTGGGCTACAGTCCAAGGGGTCACAAAGAGTCAGACACGACTGAGCGACTTCATGCCATCATGACACAGCATTTTCTCTGGTGGCCCAGGCCATAAAAGTGTCTGTCTACAGTGCAGGAGACACGGGTTCGATCCCTGGGTCTAGAAGATCCCCTGGAGAAGGAAATGGCAAACCACTCCAGTACTCTTGCCTGGAAAATCCCATGGAGGGAGGAGCCTGGTGGGCTGCAGTCCACAGAGTCACAAGGAGCTGGACACAACTGAGCGACTTCACTTTATGGATCAGTGGGGCTGTGCAGTGCTGGAATGGCTTTCTTATCTCTGCATTCAAATGGGTATGTCTTTCCTTTTCTCCTTTGCTTTTCACTTGTCTTCTTTTCACAGCTATTTGTAAGGCCTCCTCAGACAGCCATTCTGCTTTTTTGCATTTCTTTTCCTTGGGGATGGTCTTGATCCCTGTCTCTTGTACAATGTCACGAACCTCATTCCATAGTTCATCAGGCACTCTAGCTATCAGATTTAGTCCCTTAAATCTATTTCTCACTTCCACTGTATAATCATAAGGGATTTGATTTAGGTCATACCTGAATGGTCTAGTGGTTTTCCCTACTTTCTTCAATGTAAGTCTGAATTTGGCAATAAGGAGTTCATGACCTGAGCCACAGTCAGCTCCCAGTCTTGTTTTTCCTGACTGTATAGAACTTCTCCATCTTTGGCTGCAAAGAATATAATCAATCCGATTTCAGTATTGACCATCTGGTGATGTCTATGTGTAGAGTCTTCTCTTGTGTTGTTGGAAGAGGGTGTTTGCTATGACAAGTGTGTTCTTTTAGCAAAACTCCATTCGCCTTTGCCCTGCTTCATTCTGTATTCCAAGGCCAAATTTCCCTGTTACTCCAAGTGTTTCTTGACTTCCTACTTTCGCATTCCAGTCCCCTATAATGAAAAGTCACCCGTCTTTATTGGGTGTTAGTTCTAGAAGGTCTTGTAGGTCTTCATGNGGCGGGAAGGGGCAGGGGCCTTCACCAGAGATGGGGCAGGAGCATCCTTCAGGGTGTGTCTGTGGGTGCATGGATAATTACTGACATATTCGGTGGGTTTTGTCTTCCTTTGGTTCTCCTCTTCTATTCCCACAAGCTAACAAGGAATGTGTGCGTCTTACCAAGCAGAATGGAAAGCTTGGTCGATTGAAAACAATCCCCTTTCCTTGCCTTGGTTTTGGCAATGATGAGCTTATCAAGGAGACTCAGGGAGGAGGAGGAGAGAGGTATGTATCTTTTAGGGAAGATGGTAG
Organism: Oreotragus oreotragus; assembly: GCA_006410675.1. Classification (NCBI taxonomy): domain Eukaryota; kingdom Metazoa; phylum Chordata; class Mammalia; order Artiodactyla; family Bovidae; genus Oreotragus; species Oreotragus oreotragus. The sequence continues at coordinate 357,811 of SJYX01016621.1, forward strand.
AAAGCAGAGAAATGAGGGAAGTCTGATTCTTGGCAGCAGGACAAGGTTGGCAAAGTTGTCTGCCCCTGACTGAAGAAGAACCACTTTCAATGGACTGTGTGGGTTTGGACTCTGAGGCTGTTGGTGGTGACCAAGAAGAACAGAAGGCTGTCTTTTTTTTTATTAAAGATTTTTTATGTGGATCATTTTTAAAGTTTTTATTGAATTCATTATAATATTGTTTCTGTTTTTTTATGTTCTGGTTTTTTGGCCCTGAGGCATGTGAAATCTTAGTTCCTCTACCAGGGATCAAACCCACACCCCTTGCATTGGAAGTTGAAGTCTTAACCACTGGACCACCAGGGAAGTCCCCCAGAATAGTGTCTTTGAACATGTGGTTGGTCAAAACTCTTGGGCCCTTGTCATCACTCTAGGGGATGGAGAAACAATCCTAATGATGACTGATGCACCTCAGAATCAGACTTCACTTGATAAAAGGAAATAAAGCCAGGGATATTTATGTGTCTGAGAGTCCATGGAATGAACTTCAGCTCTGTTGCGGATCTGACCACACCAGCTGGGAAAAGTCCTGAAGACTGATGACATTAGCACATGTGAAGAGCTGGAACTTGCCTCTTGCAAAAGTTTTTAGTTGAAGAAACCTGAGACAGGAATGGGAGGAGTGTTACTTTATATATGACAAAGGCATTACATTGTCATTAATATTGCAGGTCATTGCTTTGGGGGCAAAATCCTTGTTTTATTTTAAGATTTTTAGTAGGGTTTATTCTGAGGCTTAGAAAACTCAGGAGAGTCGGGCCTTCCAGACAAATGCACTTGCCTTGACGAAACACATTTGCAATAGCTTTCCAACAATGGCCTAGAGACTACTCCCAATTCACATCGGACTTTAGCAGAATGTATTTTTTTTTTATCCTGTTTTGAAAATGGACCAGGTTTGGGGCACTAGTTCACATAGCTACCACACCCGCTCTTTCTACCCAGAGAGTGAGGAGAATGAATGGGTCAATCAGCTGACATATTTCCATCCAATTTCAAGGATAGAATGTGTTCATTTTCTGACTAATGGCATGTCATTTTGCAGAAGCCTTTGGTCGCGAATTAATCCTGGAATCAAAACAGATTTTCCGGGGAGCAATCTTCCATCAAGTATTGATTTTTTTACACTCATGGAGTCTGTACTCCCTAATTTAACCTGACAATGATTCTGCACAATGGCCTGGGAGCACCTTGGCAGCTCGCTGAAGGAACTTTTACTGTCTTTTCTTTCTGCAAAGTAGAAGGGAAAAAACTTGTACCAGCTCTCCCAGTCAGTCACTGGGGGGTATTTACAACTTGATACTTCACTTCTGGTGATTTGGAATGGGCAGAAGACTGCCTTCTAACTTTTAAAGCAGGGCTGGGAGAGAGAGCTCTGACTTGGAGGAGACTGTTCAAAAAAACATTTTTTTTTTTAAACTGCCAATATTAAACAATCTCTAATATATTGTTCAGTCATGGCTGATGTCTTCAAATGATGCCATCTTGCTGTGCGCGCTAAACAGGAGCAAATGAGGAAGCATGATACTTTTGCTTTTGAATTTCAATAAATTTTGCTGCTTTTTCCCCTCTTTGGTTTCCTCAAGGTGCTTTTGGATTTCTGCTGTCTCTGGTCTCTGATTCTTGTGAATTTAGCAAGCATCCTTGAGCAATGCTAGATTTTAAAAGGGGTCTTAAAGAGCTGAGTATGTCATAGTCACCTCCTTCAAGGAGCTTAGGGTTTGAAAAGTGAGGGTAAAACAAGCATATTCCATCTATAGCAGAGTATACAAAAAATATGGAAAATATGGACTGGGACCAGCAAGGTGTTGGAATTTGGAGCAAAGATGAGACCAGTTTTACCTGGGGGAAGATTGGAGAAAACCTTGTGGAGGAAAAGTATCTGAGTTGGGCCTTGAAGGATGGTGTGTCACAGACTGTTAGTAAATGTTTATTGAGAGTCTATGTGCTTTCTGACATTTCCCAGCTTCCCTTACAAGTGGGTTGGGACCATGTGACCATTTCTAACCAATGGACTAAAGTAAAAGAAACATGAGTCCCTTTTAGGTGCAGGCAGTGAATTCTCCTCCATCTGTTCTTGACTGAATGGAGGAGAACCTTGCTCATCAAAGCAAGGACTTGTGTGAACCAAACCTAAAGTTTTATGCTACATTAAAACCACCAAGAAATCTGGGTTTGTTTGACATCACAGCACAGGTAAGCTGAAATAATACAGATGGGTAGAATTACTTAATGAGAAGTGATGTCATAATTTAGAGAGATGTAATCAAGAAAGTTCATAGACCAAAATTTTGGTGGACCCAGGAACTCAGAGCTCATAAAAAGTGAGTGCTTTAGTAGCTCATAGAAACCAGTGAGAGGTTTTAAGTGAAGTTGAATTATCTTTTATTTACTGAGATATTGTTTAGGAAGATAGAATGTACATTTATTACAGATGGGAAATAGAATCAATAAACTGGCTGAATAATGCATTAAGCAGTCTTAAGGAGAGTCTCTGAGTCACTGCTATCTTGATCGATTAGTGTGATTTGGAAGTCATATCCTCTGCATTCAACATCTTTAACCTGAAAGAGAATAAAATTATCATGAGTGCATTAATTAAACAGGCACCTGGAGGGACGGGAAAAGAATTCTGGCCTTTACAGTCTGGTTGGGTAACTTACAGAACTGACAGTCTGGTTAGGTAAGTACCACTCCAAGTTCTGTAGAGTGTGATGAAAGAATGAGGAGTGATCAACAGATCAGAAAAGGATTTCTGGAAGATGAGAGCTGAGTCCAGGGGAAGCGATAGTTATAGATTGCTGAAGAGGAGGTGAGCAGATAGTCCCACTGGAGTGACCGAGAGATTGAATGACTGATGGAAAGAACTAATGGAGAGTTTGTGTGAAAGCAGTCCCAATTGTCCTCATCAAAGGAGGAGGAGGGCATTTAAGTAAGGGAGAGTGAGGAACCCTCCCTCCCAATGTTTTCCCAGGATTAGTTGTTTCTCGCTGACCTGGAGATCTTATGAAATGTGACACACGGTTGGCCACGAGCTGGTGCACTTTGCAGAACGACTATCCTGCCAATTAGATTTGGCTCGTTTCTTTCTCTCTCTCCATCAGCTCTGCCTCAAATTGTTACTACCTGTGACAGCCATAAAATTACTCCATTAGATTGACTACCTATTTTAAATAAACCAAAACCACGGCCTAACCGATATTTTGTGTTGTGTTGGTTGGTTGATTCCTGGTTGGTGCTGTGATACTCATGAGCATTAGTTTGTTTATACATAAAGTGAGAATTAAATGAGATAATTTATGTAATGCATTTAGTATAGAATAGGCATATGGTAGAGTCTTAACAGTTAGTAGCATCATCACCAGCCTACTGTTTTCATCAGCAAAGCAGAATGCATTTGTGACCACAGAGAAAGCTCTTTTGGTTGGTGGTAAAAAAATGAAAATGGACTTTGTCTTAAACTATTTCAGGATATGTTTATTTGCCCTGTTTGAGATACAAAGTTTCAAACTGTTCAGGACAAAGCCACTACTAATATTTATGGCTTTTAACAATTTACTTTCTTTGCTTTTTCCTTTCTTCCACTATCAAAGAAGGAAAGTTGTTTCCATGTATTCTGAAAATGAGAAAGGAATTTACTAATTCAGGTTTTTAATAACTTCTCAAAAATTATGAATTTTTAAAAAATGAGCAAAATACGTAAAGTCCTATTTTGGAAATTCTCAGAGACTCCATCTTCCTATCTTAGTGTCTTCAAGGTAGGAGACTGTCCAGCTGTTTTCACCACTGCTTTGCTGTAGGATAAAGGAAAGCTGTAATTATGCCTGATTCTCTCTCTCTCTCTTTTTTTTTTTTTTGGATATGCCACAGGGCTTGTGGGATCTTAAGCTTCCTGACCAGGGTTTGAATCCAGGACCTTGGCAGTGAAAGTATGGAGTCCTAACCACTAGACCACCAGGGAATTCCTTCTTTTTCCTTTTAAAATTTCACTTTAGTAATATATGTTATATGTTATAATGAAACATGTGACAATGAAAAATAGATCAAAAGTCCTTTGAACAGTAGAGAATGAGTTTTGAGGAGGTTAAACTACAGTTTGTAACAAATAGTCATACAAAATCCTTTGTGCTTGAAACAGATAGTGCATCTCAACAGTGTCACATAGATGTTGTTTTAGAGAAGTACTCTCTTTTTCATTCCTACAAATTAAAGAAAACTTCCACTCAGTTGTCACCTTTTTTGTTGAAAGTTTTTTTTTTTTTTTAATCAAACTTTCTTCCTTCTAGGAACTGAACTAAGTGCTTCACCAAAAACTGTGTGTGTGTGCCCATGCATGTGTACACGCATGTGGAGTCCTTGAAAGTTTTTTTTTTTTTAAATCAAAGTGGATCTGTACATTAGCAAAGCGCTTTAATGACCTCGTGCATGATTGCAAAGTGCTCTATCATATACAAGTGCCATGGAGGGAAATAGCACTTTTCAAAACTGTAAATTTCCAACTTTTTCCTTTTTGAAAACATATCAGTGATTTTTACTGCAATAAAGACCTTTAGATTTGCATGCAACCACTTTCTGACTCTCAGAAGATGCTCATGTTTTATCATATTTTGTGGTTTGAGTTGTGTTTTGGAACCAGGCTTCAAAGTAGTGAGAGCAACTAACTATTCCTCTGAGCCTACAAGAAAGGTTGAAGAGATGCAGACCCTGGTTGTTATTATTTTATTTCTTTTCCCCTGACTCCCAGGTATGAGAGATTGTCAGAGAGCACATGCGATGTGTCATCTCGAGTGCCATGTAGACCTCCATCCTGGGAAATTCTAGAAGCGCCTGAAAGCTCCAAAGTTGAAGTTTTGCTCTGGGTTTCCAGTAGAATGGAGACCTTATGCCAATGACTCTGGGGCTGGAGACCCATATTCTTGAGTGAGAAGCACTTGAGAAATAAGGAAAGTAAAACAAGTACAATATGGGCCTTTGGAGGAGAGATTCAGGGCATCGACTATTAATCAGATAGGCGTGGGATTAACTTCTACTTCAGGCATTTTCTTAGATAAGTTACTTAAACTTGGCAAGCTTTATTTTTCTCATGCTTATAATGAAGGTAGTGAGACTCCATCATGGGGTTGCTATGAAAGTTAAATACACAGAGGTGCATGTATGTATGAGTTCACCCATGTGCATTGACATGAATGTGGTTGGAAAAGAATTTCCAGACACAGAATATTGCAGGAAGGAGTGAGTTTATTAAGAACAAAGAGCAGAGATAACGTGGGCACTCCGAGAGCGGGTGGCTGACACCTCCTGACAGGCCAGGGAGAGTTGACCAAATACTATTCGAACAGTGGGTGGGCTCAAGGGAAAGCCAGTGCTTTCGTGGGCCAATAGCCAGTTTTTATAGTCTCAAGGAAAACAAAATTCCTGCTGGAATGGTGGCATTAGGTGATTGGTTAGAGTGCCATAGGCGAGTACTGGGGTAGGCATGTTTTACTAATATGGAGTCAGGAAGCCTGCTGGTGATGATCGGTGGGCTTTTGGCAGTGATTACCTGGAGAAGGCAATGGCAACGCACTCCAGTACTCTTGCCTGGAAAATCCCATGGATGAAGGAGCCTGGTGGGCTATAGTCCATGAGGTTGCAAAGAGTCGGACACGACTGAGCGACTTCAATTCAAAATTCATAGAGAGGCTCCGTCAGTTTCAGAGGCGACGTTGCTTCTGGGCTCTGCTTCTGTAGCCCTGATGCAAGGCCTTGCCCCTGTCGCCTTGGGGCAGGACTCCACATGCGTGTACATACACACGGGCACGCACACACACACAGTTTTTGGTGAAGCACTTAGTTCAGTTCCTGGAAAGAAGAGTTTAATAAGTAGCAGCTGTTATTCTTGTTACGGTTAAATAGCTTTATCCACACTGCTATGGTGGCACACAGGAGCATGTGTTAGATAAAAAACAAAAATCCAGANGCACACACACACAGTTTTTGGTGAAGCACTTAGTTCAGTTCCTGGAAAGAAGAGTTTAATAAGTAGCAGCTGTTATTCTTGTTACGGTTAAATAGCTTTATCCACACTGCTATGGTGGCACACAGGAGCATGTGTTAGATAAAAAACAAAAATCCAGAGGTCTAGTCCTCAGCTAAAGTGAAATGGAGAAAAACATTTTAGATTTTCTTGGCCAGGTAACCTATGGGTATGATGGAGTGATGCTGATTTGTCTTTTCTTTCTGGAAGTTAGGATGAGACAATTTGGGAATAATTTCTCCCCCTACTTCAAGACGTGACTCTAGAATAGTTTTTTAAATATATATATATTTTTCTTTCTTTCTGAACATTTACTTAAAGTATTCATCATTGGTCATGACTTCACTGATCATAACCTCACTGGTCATTGCATTTAGATTGTTGAATAAAATCAAGTAGAAAAAAGTGACATTTTGTATGAAAGCATGGGATCAGTTAGAGTGTATGTGTTTCAGTAAGTAAAACAAAAGGCTTAAGTTTGCGTTTCAAGAACTTAAAAGCCATTTANTTGAGTAAGCTCTGGGAGTTGGTGATGGACAGGGAGGCCTGGCGTGCTGCAGTCCATGGGGTGGCAAAGGGTCAGACTCGACTGAGTGACTGAACTGAACTGATGGATCAATGGACCATTTGTAAGACTAATTAACAAATAGATTCAAACATCTCAAACTTGAGATTCATGCTCCAAAGCCAGCTCACACTTTAAATAACCTATTACCTCTCTTGTGTGTATGCTTGGTCACTGGTCGTGTCTGATTCTTTGCAACCTCTTGAACTGTAGCCCACCAGGCTCCTCTGTCCATGGAAATCTCCAGGCAAGAATACTGGAGTAAGTAGCCATTCCCTTTTCTAGGGGATCTTCCTGACCCAGGGATCAAACCCACATCTCTTCTGTATCCTGAATTGCAAGCAGATTCTTAAACATCTGAGCCACCAGGGAAGCCCGTTATCCTTCTTAGCCAGCTGATAATATATTTTCAGTGGCGACAGTTTGACAACCCAGGAGCAATGCTGACAAGGAGCCATTGTCTGAGAAGTTACTCCTACAAAGATTACATCTGCTAGATGAGTTGGATTTACAAGAACCCAAAACTTCTCAATAGAGTTTATTAGTATAATCTCTATTAACCACCACTGATGGCTCTAACACTACTTGCCTTCAAATCACCATTGTTAACCTGTTAGAACATGATAAACATCTTTAAATTTGAATATATATTTTTCTAGACAAATTTCACTGTCCAAGAGCATGATTATTGGGACTTTCCTGGCAGTTCAGCGGTCAAGACATCATATTTCCATGCAGGGGGTGAGGGTTCGACCCCTGGTTAGGGAAGTAAGATCCCACATTCCACACAGCACAGCCAAAAAAAAACCAAAACATGATTATTAAGAATCCATAATTGCTTTAGAATGAAAATATAATTTAGCTTCCCATGTTTGAGATTACTTAAACCATAACTATCAGGCTAAGTCATTCACCCTATATGTTTATCGGTATTCTTGCCTGTCTGCAGGCTAGCAGTGTGGACCAGAGTCCTATCACTAACTTGAAAAGCTACCAACCACTCCGGGCCTCCATTTCCTAATCTACAGAACAGAGAGCATCACAAGCATGTCAGTCACCTTACAGGGTCTACACATAAGAATTATACACAATTTAGACCACTATTTTACCTAAAGAAGGGTGAAAGGATTCTGAATGCTGATATATATATATATATATCCTCTACTTTGGATTTTAAAAAATAGTACACATGTTTGACAAGTTTATATGATTGCCCAGTCCCCAGGAGTTGTCCCAAACATATTTTTATTTGTTTATAAAGTTTTACTAAGGGGAAGAAGACAGTGAAAGTTAAAATAGAAACACATTTAAGGTTTCTTTCTTCTCTATCTCCAAGCTTATCCAGGAAAAAAAAAAAAATATATATATATATATATTTTATTACTAGCCTAACACAGAGAATAAGGCACATGGCTCTGGCAAGGCAGCTGGGGCATAGAGAGCATCATGTCATAATGAAACAGAATCCAGCCCATGAGGCCACATCAGGGTTGAAGGCTTGGAGACTCTTACTTTCTGGCTGGTGTCTGAGCTGCAGGGAAAAAAAAAATCTGTGTTATCTCCAAAAAGNTATATATATATTCAATTACTAGCCTAACACAGAGAATAAGGCACATGGCTCTGGCAAGGCAGCTGGGGCATAGAGAGCATCATGTCATAATGAAACAGAATCCAGCCCATGAGGCCACATCAGGGTTGAAGGCTTGGAGACTCTTACTTTCTGGCTGGTGTCTGAGCTGCAGGGAAAAAAAAAATCTGTGTTATCTCCAAAAAGACAAATATATATATATATATATATATATATAACATTACCATTTCAAGGGGGCTGAACAAAAGATCCTATCTATGTATCCTGCCTTTGGATCTAAATAAAAGGATGCAGTATATCTCCCGGAAGTATACATGACTCCACAGTGCTACTCGGGCCCTCTGTTCCACCACATTGAGTGTCCCATCAATCCTACTGGACTACTATTACCCTCCACCCCAACTGCCATACGCTCACACATACTCTCACACACACTCATACTCCTATTTCCTATTCCACCAGACCTGGGCAGGGCAGTCATTACACCAAGCAGCATTCAAAATAACTTCAAGATCAAGTTTCATATTTTTTTTTTGGAATCCCTTAGCACAGCTATAAAACTTCTTATGATACAGAAATGCCTGGAGAGAGCAGAGTCTTCAGATTTGGGTGATAGGTACAGTATTAAATAAAACAACAACAACAATACAGATGGTTCAGCTAATGGAGTCACTGCAGTAAGCCTATATTCTACCAGGGGGTACTGAGATTACTAAAAGAGAAATAAAATGCCTCAAGATTAAGCAAGGTTCTAGCTGTTTTCTACTAGGAAAACCTCAATGGAGCTGAATGCTCTTAACTTCAAAAATACTCAACAAAAAAAAAAAAATTGAAGATGAGGAGAGAGACAGGAAGGGGGTAGAATTTGGTTGGGAAAGAGTTGGAAAGCAATTGAAGATAGTAGACATGCAGACTTAGAGACTGAATCCATTTTTCAACCCACTAAGGAGGTGCTCTTATTAACTACACATATTGTGCCATGCAGGTGAATTTACCAATATTTTTGATAATTAAAAAAAGGTGCTCCATCTTTCATAATCCTATCTTGGTGAAAACTGGAAAGCTTATGAGATGTTAAAAACCTCCAATCAATGTTTAGTAAGAGTTATAACATGAAGTTTATTCATAATCAATATACATGGGGTTTGATTCTTAAAAAGAGAAACAGGAATTAATAGTTAAGTCTCTCTTGCCACATAAGTGTGAACTAAAAGTGATGTACACAGTGTGCAAGCCAACTTCACAACTCACTTTACATGTTTTTTTTTTCACTTCATTTCCTAAGCCCTGATTCTAATTGCTTTTCTCTTTTTTAAATTATTTATTTTATTTAGTTGGCTGTGCCAAGTATTATCTGTAGCATGCAGGAATCTTTAATTGAGGCTTGTGGGACCCAGTTCCCTGACCAGGGTTGAACCCTGGGCCCCCTGCATTGGAAGCTCGGAATTTTAGTCACTGGACCACTCCTAATTGCTTTTTCCATTATGTCTCATATCTACTGTTGTTGATCATATTTAGATTATTTTTAAAGGCTTAATACATAATTCTCACATTTATTTGTGCCTTAAAATACATTGTTAAATCCCTTTTGGCTCACCTTTGTTATAGTCCAGAAGTGTACACATGAGTGTCCATTCATGACATCATTAATCAAATCAACTGCCACGGGAAACTGAATGATAACAGGGGTTTTCAACAACGGCCCCTGGAGCTACTGGGTATCACCTGAGAACTCTGTGTTGTTCAGTCGCTAAGTCACGTCCAACTCTCTGCAGCCCCACGAACTGCAGCACACCGGGCTTTCCTGTAAATGCAAATTCTCAGCTGCTTCCCACTCTCTCAGAACTACTGTTTAAAGTTTTCTAGTTCTGCCTAACAAGATAGCACACATTCAGCAGCTCAAAACTACACACATGTATTTATCTCACAGTCTTCATGGATCAGGAGTCAAGAACAAGTTGGTAAGGTTCTCTGCTCAGGACACCACTAGGCTGAAAACCAAGGTGTTTTTCAGGGCTGTGATCTCACCTGAAGCTTGGAGTCTTCTTCCCAGTTCACTCAGTTCAGTTCAGTCGCTCAGTCGTGTCCGACTCTGCGACCCCATGAATCGCAGCATGCCAGGCCTCCCTGTCCATCACCA
>SJYX01016621.1:370405-407279 GCA_006410675.1 Oreotragus oreotragus
AGTCCGTGATGCCATCCAGCCATCTCATCCTCGGTCGTCCCCTTCTCCTCCTGCCCCCAATCCCTCCCAGCATCAGAGTCTTTTCCAATGAGTCAACTCTTCGCATGAGGTGGCCAAAGTACTGGAGTTTCAGCTTTAGCATCATTCCTTCCAAAGAAATCCCAGGGCTGATCTCCTTCAGAATGGACTGGTTGGATCTCCTTGCAGTCCAAGCGACTCTCAAGAGTCTTCTCCAATACCACAGTTCAAAAGCATCGATTCTTCGGTGCTCAGCTTTCTTCACAGCTCACTAGCTGTTGGAAAAATTCAGTTCCTCAGAGTTGAAGGACTGCAGGTGTTTTCATGCTGGCTGTCAGCAGGGGGCCATCCCAGCTCCTAGAGACTGCCCACATAGCCTTCTCCACACTGTGACAGTTTGCTTCTTTGGGGCCAGCAGGATAGCTCTTGCTTTGAATCTCTCTGGTCTGCTAAGATGAAGACATAGAAAATATTGTAATGTTTAAAAGTGAAAGTGAAGTCGCTCAGTCGTGTCCAACTCTTTGTGACTCTATGGACTGTAGCCCACCAGGCTCCTCTGTCCATGGGATTTTCCAGGCAACAGTACTGGAGTGGGTTGCCATTTCCTTCTCCAGGGGATCTTCCCAACCCAGGGATTGAACTTGTGTCTCCCGCATTGCAGGCAGATGATTTACTGTCTGAGCCACCAGGAAATTTGGCCAAAAAGTTCACTCAGGTTTTTCTGTACCATCTTACAGCAGAACCTGAGTGGACTTTTTGGCCAACATAATAACACAATGTAATGTGTTGATTATCTCATCACCTTTGCCATACAACATTAACTAGTCAAGGGAATGACATAGCACCATATCTACAGTCCCTGCCCACACTCGAGGGCAGGAATGCTGCAAGGGAGTGGGCATCTTGCCCACTGAGGATCCAACATAATAACACAATGTAATGTGTTGATTATCTCATCACCTTTGCCATACAACATTAACTAGTCAAGGGAATGACATAGCACCATATCCACAGTCCCTGCCCGCACTCGAGGGCAGGAATGCTGCAAGGGAGTGGGCATCTTGCCCACTGAGGAACCATCAGTGGGCAAGGAACCATCACTGGTTCCCACAAGGGAACCATCTCAGGATTCTACCCGCCATACCTGTTGAATCAGAGTAAACAATCTCCCACCACACCTGTTGAATCAGAGTAAATAATCTTAAATTCCAGACTGTTTTCCCATACCTCCCCACTCTTCAGCATAAATCGAGACATTTAAGGGGATGATATAATTTTAGGATTCTGTTGAATGGATGCTTGCTTAATCTTTCAAAAGAAGCTTTTCCCCACAAAAGCATTGGGCTACCTTGAGCCTCACGGGGACATTCCACTCTACGTCAGAAATCAGACTTTCGCTGGCAGCTGAAAGACCGGATCAATCAAGGGTTAATTACACAGCTCATTTTCCTGGCCCCCATGGGCATAAAGGTTATAGATGGCCATGTATTTATGCCACCAGTGTTAAAAATTCAACCGCGGCATTTATTTCAATGAACTCCTCTGACTACATGTTAAACAGATGCACTAAGGGAATACATAAAACATTATCTCTATTAGTTCAAATTTTCTGACTCTTTAAAAGCTTCCCGTGACTGAAGGGAAAATGCATCTGTAATATACCCCCCTGCCATTACAAATACATTCATTAAACTACAAGCAGCTTGACAATAAGTGGGCATTAAGCACTCACACACACACACATACACACATGAGTAGCTTGAACGTGGAAGTTTTTTAATAGTACATTATGTTTAAGACTTCAGAGTGATTAATAGACCTGGATAGTACATACACACTACCAAAGTGCTGCTTTATATTGTAACAGTCCCTTCAATGTCTAAATGTTTCCTAAGTGCTTCTAATCCTAACCGCACAGTGCTGTCTGGCACTGTCCACATGGACAGTGGGCTTCTGCTCCGTTGGACTCTAAGTGGACAAAAGGGAGGCTTCTGTTCTTGGAGGTCTTTGTTTTGTCCCTGCCCAGTTTCCAGAATCAAATCTCCTTCTGGGTAGAAGTGGGTTTCTAAGGATTTCCCTGGCAGTCCAGTAGTTAAGATTCTGTGCTTCCACTGCATGGGGCACGAGGTTTCAATCCCTGGTCAGGGAACTAAGATCCCTCATAAAATAAAATTTAAAAGAAAACCAAGTTATTTTTTTAAAGCAGTGTTGTAGTATAATACTAACTCATATGGCAGGTCCTACATCTTTACCAAAATCTACCCACGGAGAAGTCTCCGAAAGCATCAAGTTTCTGTCCGAGTTTACTGATATGAAGTTGCCTTTAAAAGAATGAAAGACATTCCCTACAAGACTGTCTGCAGTGGCTTCACCCAGTCACCACACAAGTCGGAATCAAGTCGCCTTTCCTGGTGACAGCGTGGCGTGCCTGTGCCCCACACCTTGGTACACTAAGTCGGGTACACTAAGAGAAGTTAGCTAATTGGGACCACCTCCAGATAACACACCCTCAGCGCTTTTTCTGCCCTGCTGCCTCAGTTGAGTTCAGTTCAGTCGCTCAGTCGTGTCCGACTCTTTGCGACCCCATGAATCGCAGCACGCCAGGCCTCCCTGTCCATCACCATCTCCCGGAGTTCACTCAGACTCGCGTCCATAGAGTCAGTGATGCCATCCAGCCATCTCATCCTCAGTTGTCCCCTTCTTCTCCTGCCCCCAATCCCTCCCAGCATCAGAGTCTTTTCCAATGAGTCAACTCTTTGCATGAGGTGGCCAAAGTACTGGAGTTTCAGCTTTAGCATCATTCCTTCCAAAGAAATCTCAGGGTTGATCTCCTTCAGAATGGACTGGTTGGATCTCCTTGCAGTCCAAGGGACTCTCAAGAGTTTTCTCCAATACCACAGTTCAAAAGCATCAGTTCTTCAGCGCTCAGCCTTCTTCACAGTTTAACTCTCACATCCATACATGACTCCTGGAAAAACCATAGCTTTGACTAGATGGACCTTTTTTGGCAAAGTAATGTCTCTGCTTTTGAATATGCTATCTNGCTCTACTGGAATTCCTTCACCTCCACTAGCTTTGTTTGTAGTGATGCTTTCTAAGGCCCATTTGACTTCACATTCCAAGATGTCTGGTTCTAGATGAGTGATCACACCATCGTGATTATCCGTGGAATAGTATTCCTTTGAAATCACCAAAAATTAAGTTGCACCGACAAAAACCATGGTGCAAAAACATGGAAAGACTAACTCTGCTAAAAAGAACAACCTGAGGGCCACTATGAGAGAAGTGGTTTTGCCTATTATCACAACAGTCAGGGAAGGATGCCCCTACAGATTCAGCCCCTGCCAGTGCAGAGAATCACTGTTTGTCCTTGAAAATTCACCCAGAGAGGAGACTCTCCAGCTTCTCTCTGTAAGGTGTGGAGAGCCCCAGGTACTCTTGTTGGAGACACAGGGAGTCTAGCAGGATAATTTGACAATACCAGCACCAGTGAGTTGGGGTAACACATCCCAGACAGTAAATAGAACATCTCCCTGTCCTGGATTGAAGCTGGATGGAGGACAGGGAAATAGGAGCTGTCAGTAAGAAGGGAGTCATCCTTCATTCCTGGTACTGACTAGGGTAGGGGGTCACCTCTCTTGAATTACATGCATTTTTCAGATGAGAAATTGACACCTAAAGAGTTTGCACCACAGTTGGGACTTCCCTGGTGTCCAGTTCTTAGGACTCTGCGCTTTCACGGCAGGGACAATAGGTTCAGTCCCTGGTTGGGGAACTAACATCCCATAAGCCAAAAAAATAAGAGAGAGAGAGAGGGAATTTTGTTTGTAGCACAGCAAGTTATTGATAATGCCAAGACACACTTTGGTCCACAAACACTGTGTTTATTTTTTCAATATGATCTTTCCATCTTAAACCCACCATGAAGGAAACTTATTGCAGTCATCATTTGCAACACAAGCATATATATATATCAAATATTTATGTTGTATACCTTAAGCTTATACAATGTTATCTGTCAATTATATCTCAATAAACCTAGTAGGGGAATCCTATGCTTCAGACAACATGAACACATCTTTCTAGAATAGTTTAGGGGCTTTAAGTGAAAGACATTGGAGAAGTGTGGAGTAATGAATGTTTTCTTGTAGAATCATTGGCTATTTGTGGGAAGAGATTACCTTAGTCACATTCTAACCTTAGACTCAACTCTTGAAGAAGCTCATAATATCCCTTCTTTGGTTTCACTGCTCCCATGGGCTGAATGGGTGTCAATTAGCGTCTAAGTGCCTAAATACCAGTTCAAAAAGAGAAAGTTGAAATAAATGAAGCAAACACAGAAGCCCAGGAGAAAAGGTTGTCCCCTACTAGTCAAGGAATGACTGTCCAGGTTACACCGAGCACAAAGATTAGAACCAAGCTAAGGACACCGGGACAGTTAACCCTCCAGTCCTCCCCTCCCTTGTCTCAGGAAGGACCTTGAAATGGGGAGGAGAGAGGATAAAGGTGGCCCACATTGTGAATGAAAAGAGTGCAGCCAGGAGCCCATAAAAGACTAGGTAGAAGAGCAAGATCAAACCAGCCCACAAAAGTTGCATGTAAATCAAGCAATCTGCAAGATGCCTAACTCTGGGCTTGCTTTTTTAGTGAATTTGACTTCAGAAAAAGAAAAAGCTGACAGTGGCAGTTTCAGACATTTTAAAACTATCCCTCTTTGCCCATCCTACTCCCAAAAGTGACTTCCCGTAGACCCTCTCTCTCAATGTTCCAAGACCTCCATCTAAGGAAGCTCCAAGTGATTGACTCCCTGCAGGAATATTTATCATTCTCTAACTTGATAGCCTGTTGTCCAGGGTCGTTGTAGTATTACCAAAAGGTAGAGTCCGGCTGCTTGCTGCTTAAGAGCCAATGAACAGGCCAAGTTGGTAGAAAGGAAAGTCTGCTTTATTTCAGATGCCAGCAACTGCGGGGGTGAATGCGGACATCTGTCCAAAGGTTGATTCTCCCTCAACCCCCACCGACAAGCAAAGGGTGTGCTGTGCTGTGTTTAGTCGCTCAACCATCTCCAGCTCTTTACAACCCCATAGTCTGTAGCTCGCTAGGCTCCTTTGTCCACGGGGATTTGCCAGGCAAGAGTACTGGAGTGGGTTGACAGCCTCCGCTAAAGGATCTTCCCAACCCAGGGATTGAACCCAGGGCTCCCACACTGCAGGCGGGTTCTTTATCAGCTGTGCTGCCAGGGAAGCCCTGAGAAGCAGAGGGTAAGAGCTTTTATACAAAGAGGGAGGGGCTTACATGCAGAAATAGCACGGTCATCTCTGACACCCATCTTCAGATTGGTCATTGGTGGTCGGACCAGCATCATCTTGGTTGTTTTAGGTACAGTTAATCTTCAGTTCCTGGGTCAGTTTGTTTCCATTTCTTTGAGGCCGATTCTTGGAATTATGGCAGCTTATGTCACGGGTAGAGTCTGGTCATCATGCAGTTAACTTCCTCACCTGGGCTCTCAATATCTATAAGACAGCTCCCAGGATATGGCTCGGAATACTATCTACAGCCCTTGAGAAGGACTTGACTGTGCTTAATGAGCACTATTATTATTTGGTCTCTTTGACTGTTTTCCTGTGTTTCTGAATTTTCTCACTTCTCTGATTAATCTTATTCTCAGACAAAAGGCAGGCTGACTTCTGGGAGGGGCAGGGGTTGGGGTTAAACAATAAAAGCTGAGCTGGCGGGAACTGTGGCCCCATCGCCCTATGGTGCTTGAGCCTGGAGTGATGAAAGCTGTTTCTGCACAACTCCTCCTGGAGAAGGAATCTCAGAACATGGTATTTTCTTCTCCTGCTCCCCTCGTCCAGTCTACGTTCCTTGTTGTTGAGTGTACGTGCTCAGTTGTGTCTGACCAATGAACTCTAGCTCCGCCAGCCTCCTCTATCCATGGATTTCTCCAGGCAAGAATACTGGAGTGGGTTGCCACTTCCTTCTCCAGGGAATCTTCTTGACCTAGGATAGAACCCACATCTCCTGCATCCCCTGCACTGCAGGATGATTCTTTACCTCTTGAGCCATTGGGGCTTCCCAGGTCAACATTCCTGGGCACCTAGGAATGGTGCGACCAAGACTGTCCACTCCAAAAAGCAACTTTACCTGAGATTCTTTTTCCTTTAGAAAAACTACTTTTTGGCCACTTGAGACCTCAGGAAAGCTAGGGTGTAATCCATACCTTCAAGAGTGGCACCTCTCCAGAGAAGGGATCTAGGTAATTCAACATTGGCTGTCCTTAGCATCGACGGGTAACGGGGCATAGCAAGGACAATGTTTGCCCTTCTTCCCTGTAATCCACCTCCTAAATAACGAGCATCATCGTTATGCTTGTCCTGGTCCACAGGTTAGAGCACCAAATGGTCCATTTTCAAGTCCAGTCCTTTAGCGCCACCTGCTGCTAACTATTCTAATCACTCATTTAGCCAATAAGATGAAACATGCCTCTATATGATATATTTCAAGTCCCAACTACATAAAAGTCTGTTAAGCTCACATAGGAAGGTAAAATTTGGACTGAATATCAACATTAGTATGGCCGTTTGTCGGTGAATCACAGAGCATGGTTGTTTGGGTTTTTTTGTCATCATTGTTGTTGCCAACGGAACTCTAAAGAGGGGAATTTAAGAGAATGTGTCTAAGATACGGTAATTTCTTCAAATTATCAATGAACTGGACTTGATAAGGCACAAGTAATACTTAATTGAAAATCTAATGAGTATAGTGTTCATTGTTAAGGAGATAATAACTCAAGTAATTAAAATTTAATAAAAAGCAAGCTTTCCATTATCCATAACAAAGAGTTATGTTTCCTTTTTATTTTTATATTTAAGGATATTCCCATAAATACAATGTTTGTGCCCATCTCTCCATGAGAAAAGGAAAATACAAGAAATAATAGAAGCTGTGATGATTTCAGAATTATCTCAGGGACCTTGAAATTACCATTCTGAAAATAAAACTGTTTCTACAAAAGGCAAAAACTATTCAGTAATCAAGGTGTTGTATATGTATACACCAAAAGCCAATGTATATATTTCATTGTTATACTTTTTCCCAAAATTGAACGCCACAAACATCTCTATTAATTAAACCAGACTCTGCTACACAGGAACGCACTTTACTAATGAATACGTATTTGCAAATTCTCACATATAACCTGTCCCAACGGCTCAAGGTCTGAAAGAAGTTAGTGACAACTCTGAGCGATAGGATGATAACCATCATGTCATTTGAAAAATAAGTTTGTCCCTGATATATTGTTCTAAACAGAGTGTGGAAACTAAGAGGGAATTTATTAAACAAAAGCAATATAATCGACTTTGGACCATCTATCTGGCCAGCACTGTTCTTAGTGTTTAACATGTATCATCTCATTTCATCTTCACAAGCACTTTATGAGGCTGTTACACACCTGATTCTTCTGATTCCTTGTCACTGATTAGCTCACACACAACTGGTGAATGGGGGTGATGTGTATAACACATCATGCTGTTTCATACCTGATTTTTCCCAGCATGCTAGGGTTTTTAAGAGACCAGAGACAAGCTTTCTCACAATGAAAGAGGAAGTTTGGCAATAAANCTTTGTCCACGGGGATTTGCCAGGCAAGAGTACTGGAGTGGGTTGACAGCCTCCGCTAAAGGATCTTCCCAACCCAGGGATTGAACCCAGGGCTCCCACACTGCAGGCGGGTTCTTTATCAGCTGTGCTGCCAGGGAAGCCCTGAGAAGCAGAGGGTAAGAGCTTTTATACAAAGAGGGAGGGGCTTACATGCAGAAATAGCACGGTCATCTCTGACACCCATCTTCAGATTGGTCATTGGTGGTCGGACCAGCATCATCTTGGTTGTTTTAGGTACAGTTAATCTTCAGTTCCTGGGTCAGTTTGTTTCCATTTCTTTGAGGCCGATTCTTGGAATTATGGCAGCTTATGTCACGGGTAGAGTCTGGTCATCATGCAGTTAACTTCCTCACCTGGGCTCTCAATATCTATAAGACAGCTCCCAGGATATGGCTCGGAATACTATCTACAGCCCTTGAGAAGGACTTGACTGTGCTTAATGAGCACTATTATTATTTGGTCTCTTTGACTGTTTTCCTGTGTTTCTGAATTTTCTCACTTCTCTGATTAATCTTATTCTCAGACAAAAGGCAGGCTGACTTCTGGGAGGGGCAGGGGTTGGGGTTAAACAATAAAAGCTGAGCTGGCGGGAACTATGGCCCCATCGCCCTATGGTGCTTGAGCCTGGAGTGATGAAAGCTGTTTCTGCACAACTCCTCCTGGAGAAGGAATCTCAGAACATGGTATTTTCTTCTCCTGCTCCCCTCGTCCAGTCTACGTTCCTTGTTGTTGAGTGTACGTGCTCAGTTGTGTCTGACCAATGAACTCTAGCTCCGCCAGCCTCCTCTATCCATGGATTTCTCCAGGCAAGAATACTGGAGTGGGTTGCCACTTCCTTCTCCAGGGAATCTTCTTGACCTAGGATAGAACCCACATCTCCTGCATCCCCTGCACTGCAGGATGATTCTTTACCTCTTGAGCCATTGGGGCTTCCCAGGTCAACATTCCTGGGCACCTAGGAATGGTGCGACCAAGACTGTCCACTCCAAAAAGCAACTTTACCTGAGATTCTTTTTCCTTTAGAAAAACTACTTTTTGGCCACTTGAGACCTCAGGAAAGCTAGGGTGTAATCCATACCTTCAAGAGTGGCACCTCTCCAGAGAAGGGATCTAGGTAATTCAACATTGGCTGTCCTTAGCATCGACGGGTAACGGGGCATAGCAAGGACAATGTTTGCCCTTCTTCCCTGTAATCCACCCCCTAAATAACGAGCATCATCGTTATGCTTGTCCTGGTCCACAGGTTAGAGCACCAAATGGTCCATTTTCAAGTCCAGTCCTTTAGCGCCACCTGCTGCTAACTATTCTAATCACTCATTTAGCCAATAAGATGAAACATGCCTCTATATGATATATTTCAAGTCCCAACTACATAAAAGTCTGTTAAGCTCACATAGGAAGGTAAAATTTGGACTGAATATCAACATTAGTATGGCCGTTTGTCGGTGAATCACAGAGCATGGTTGTTTGGGTTTTTTTGTCATCATTGTTGTTGCCAACGGAACTCTAAAGAGGGGAATTTAAGAGAATGTGTCTAAGATACGGTAATTTCTTCAAATTATCAATGAACTGGACTTGATAAGGCACAAGTAATACTTAATTGAAAATCTAATGAGTATAGTGTTCATTGTTAAGGAGATAATAACTCAAGTAATTAAAATTTAATAAAAAGCAAGCTTTCCATTATCCATAACAAAGAGTTATGTTTCCTTTTTATTTTTATATTTAAGGATATTCCCATAAATACAATGTTTGTGCCCATCTCTCCATGAGAAAAGGAAAATACAAGAAATAATAGAAGCTGTGATGATTTCAGAATTATCTCAGGGACCTTGAAATTACCATTCTGAAAATAAAACTGTTTCTACAAAAGGCAAAAACTATTCAGTAATCAAGGTGTTGTATATGTATACACCAAAAGCCAATGTATATATTTCATTGTTATACTTTTTCCCAAAATTGAACGCCACAAACATCTCTATTAATTAAACCAGACTCTGCTACACAGGAACGCACTTTACTAATGAATACGTATTTGCAAATTCTCACATATAACCTGTCCCAACGGCTCAAGGTCTGAAAGAAGTTAGTGACAACTCTGAGCGATAGGATGATAACCATCATGTCATTTGAAAAATAAGTTTGTCCCTGATATATTGTTCTAAACAGAGTGTGGAAACTAAGAGGGAATTTATTAAACAAAAGCAATATAATCGACTTTGGACCATCTATCTGGCCAGCACTGTTCTTAGTGTTTAACATGTATCATCTCATTTCATCTTCACAAGCACTTTATGAGGCTGTTACACACCTGATTCTTCTGATTCCTTGTCACTGATTAGCTCACACACAACTGGTGAATGGGGGTGATGTGTATAACACATCATGCTGTTTCATACCTGATTTTTCCCAGCATGCTAGGGTTTTTAAGAGACCAGAGACAAGCTTTCTCACAATGAAAGAGGAAGTTTGGCAATAAATAAAGACTTCAAGAAAAAAGAAAACATATTCAAATGGAAGCTGATTTAAAGTTTTCAAAAACCACTAGTTGGGTGGGATTGATTGGGAGATTGGGACTGACATACATATCTAGGCATAAAATAGATAACTAATGAGAACCTACTGTAAAGCTCAAGGAACTCCACTTAGTGCTCTATGGCAAGCTAAACAGGAAGGTCACCAAGGATGAGAGGCCTGTATATATAGCTGATCCACTTTGCTGTACAGCAGAAACTAACACGTAAAGCAACTATGTTGCTGCTGTTCAGCCGCCCAGTCATGTCCAACTCTCTGTGACCCCATGGACTGCAGCATACCAGGCCTTCCTGTCCCTCATCATCCCCTGAAGTTTGCCCAAATTCATGTTCATTGCTTCAGTGATGCCATCCAGCCATCTCATCTGCTGACACCGTCTTCTGCTTCTGCCCTCAGTCTTTCCCAGCATCCCTGGTGCTAGAAAGCAACTATACTCCAACAAAAAAAACCCACTAGCTTTCCATTGTGTTAATGCAATTGGGGAAGCTTCAGGTGCTAATGAAAGAGCCGTGAAATATATCTTCCTTATTAAAACTGTGCAGTAATGACAGTTAGAAACAATGCCCTCTGGGATGCATAACCTATGGTCTGAAGGACCCACAACTGGAAGGAGGAATGTCAAGGTTGCAACGTATTGGCTAACTGTAATTCTAGGTGCCAATCCCTGTAGAGAATGACACTAGCATTTTATTAGGATTGTTATTATTTTTGTTAGCGCTCATAGTTTCATAGGTTATATTTTGTCTGCCCCAACCCTACTTTTCCCAGGTGACTTTTAGTACATGATTTTTCAGAACACATTTTTTTCTTTCAGGAATGAGTAGATGATAAATGAGATTAAGGCAGAAACAGATACCATCATCATTCCCATTTCACAGCTGAAGAAACTGAGGCACCAAGAATTAAGCAATCTTTCCAAGATGAGGCACCAAGAATTAAGCAACCTTTCCAAGATCACACAGCAACTGTAGGAGGAAGCCATAATTTGGCTACAGGTTTTGCTTTAAAAAAAAAAAAGAAAGAAAGAAAGAGAGAAAGAAAAAACATTTGGCAGCACCACACTGCATGGGAATCAGTTCCCTGAGCAGGGATCAGACCTGCCCCAATCCCCCCACACCTCCCAGTCCCCATCCCCAGCATTGGAACTGCGGAGTCTTAACCACTGGACCACCAGGGAAGACCCTGGCCCCATCTTGACTGTAACCTCAGAAATGCCCTGAACCAGAACAACCAGCTAAGCCATTCCTGCAGTCTCCTGACCCTCAGACTTGTGAGGTGATAAACGTTGCCGTAGTAAGCTGCTAAATTTTGGGAAAACTTATTATATAGCAATAGATGTATTCTCTAGTAAGTAAATCAAGCGGCTAAACATTATGCACACTCTGATTCCTTTTTTGCTCAGAGTGTATCAAGGCATAAGTAGAAAACAAATCACAAGTACTGCTATCTCTAGGTGGAGAAACTATTTGTATTTTTCTCCTTTTAACTTATTATTTTCCTACTTTCCTACACTGAATCTTTGTTTCTATAATAAAAAACAATTGTTACTTGTGATTTGCTTTATAAATGAAAAATAGGTCAAAGTAGGGAAAGGCTTTGATAATAAATGAGACACAGAGCTTGTACCAGAGCAAGAACAATGTCAAAAAAGAAAACACAAGCGATGTTTGAAAGAAGAAAGAAGCAGAACTTGCTGAATGACCTAACGCAGGAGATAAAAGACCAAGAGGAAAAACGGAGTCCACACAGGTCTCATTGACCGTGCATTTAGCCACCCTGTTCTGTAGTTTCAAAGTCTGGCTGTGTGTCACCTGCTGCCCCAGGAGCCCTGCCCTCTCTCCACTGCGAAGATGTTGATCCATCTACCTTCAGTGCCACTCCGAGACTCTTCAGCCACTGGGCATGAATCTCAGAGAAACTTCTCTTATTTTTCAAGGAAGATGAAAGACTACAATCTTAAGAATACTTGCCTTAACTCATATTATCACAGCCCCGGGCTGGATGTCGGTTGTGGTTCAAATTCATTCCATTTGTTGCATAGCTGTTATTCATTAAACATTTTCTAGGTGCCAGCACTGAGCTCCACACTTAATTTTTTTTCTTTTTTCTAATGGAAATATAAATAACTTACAATGTTGTGTTAGTTTCAGGTGTACAGCAAAGTGATTATTAAGATATATAAATATATTCTTTTTTCAGATTCTTTTCCATTACAGGTATTACAAGATGATGAATATATTTCCCTGTGTGACACAGTAGAACCTGTGTTTATCTATTTTATATACAGTAGTGTGTATCTGTTAATCCCAAACTCCCAATTTAACTACCCCTACTTTGCCCTTTGATGACCATAAAATTGTTTTCTGTCTGTGAGTCTGTTTCTGCTTTGTAAATAAGTTCATTTGTATAATTTCTTACATATGATGTCTCAGTTTTTCCTCAGAACTTTTCCTATGAGTAGTGTAAGTATTCTTTCAGTGATTTAGAGAAGAGGAAACTCCGTGTTGAGAGAGGTTACATGACTTTGCTGCTGCTGCTGCTGCTAAGTCACTTCAGTCATGTCCGACTCTGTGCGACCCCATTGACGGCAGCCCACCAGGCTCCCCCGTCCCTGGGATTCTCCAGGCAAGAACACTAGAGTGGGTTGCCATCTCCTTCTCCAATGCATGAAAGTGAAAAGTGAAAGTGAAGTCGCTCAGTTGTGTCCAACTCTTAGCGACCCCATGAACTGCAGCCTACCAGGCTCCTCCATCCATGGGAATTTCCAGGCAAGAGTACTAGAGTGGGATGTCATTGTCTTCTCCCATGACTTTGCTGCTGCTTCTAAGTCACTTCAGTTGTGTCCGACTCTATGCAACCTTATAGACGGCAGCCCACCAGGCTCCCTCATCCCTGAGATTCTCCAGGCAAGAACACTGGAGTGGGTTACCATTTCCTTCTCCAATGCATGAAAGTGAAAAGTGAAAGTGAAGTTGCTCAGTCATGTTCGACTTAGCAACCCCATGGACTGCAACCCACCAGGCTCCTCCATCCATGGGATTTTCCAAGCAAGAGTACTGGAGTTGGGTGCCTAATGGCAAAGCTGGATATGAACTCACTTCCATCAAAAGAAACAGAGTAACCCTCTAGTAGCATGTGTACAGCTGACCCAGCATGCTTCCTGGGAAAGACCCCAGTTGCTGGCAGCACAATGGGGCTGTGGGTTTGGTGTTGATTTTGCTGTGCTGGTGTTTCTTTCTTCCCCATTGGCTCAGACGGTAAAGAATCTGCCTGCAATGGAAGAGACTTGAGTTCGATCCCTGGGTTGGGAAGATCCCTGGAGAAGGGAACAGCAACCCACTCCAGTATTCCAGCCTGGAGAATTCCATGGACAGAGGAGCTTTGCTACAGTCCATGGGGTCATAAAGAGTCAGACATGACTGAGCAACTTTCACTTTACTTCATTTTTGCTAACGTGAAGGAAGCTGTCAATTTTTTGGTGATAGAAGAAAAGGAAACAGCAGTGCTTTTAAACAGCAGGCTCTGAATTCTGTCGGTGAGAATATTCACAGAAGAATAGGAACTTCGTTAAAAAATAAATAAGTAAATAATGGTTTCCGGGAAAAGGAGACCAAGAAACATGTTTCTCAGAGCTCACAAGGGTTTTGAGCAGAAATATGAGTAAAAGAGAAATAAAAGTGCATTCTCCCGAGTATCCCTTTTTCTGGTTGAAAAGCAAAGAAGAAAAATGAGAGGGAAGGAGAGAAAGGAGAAGGCTGCTGAAAGGAAAAAGAAACCAGAGAAGGGATATGCTGGGAAGGAATTTGAATAGGGGCAGGGGAGAGAGAGAGGCTGGAGAACCGAGATCAAGGGACTGAAGTAAAGAGAGGAGGAAGGACCAAGGGAAGGAGGGGCGAGGAGCATCCTCGAGTTCCTGCCAGGACTCCCCAGGAGCCCCTTCACAAGGAAGAAAGAGGGCCTTTCTCAAAGAAGCCTTTACATGTTTTCTTTTACAGTCTCATTTCCCAAAAGGGATTTCTGAGAGGGGAAAAGCCTCCAGTCTTCAATGAACTCCAAAAGTTTAAGGACTCTCTTTAATTAGTTTCTCAACCTCCAGAGTGAATAGCGAGTTTTGCGCTATAGACAGACCTCTTTCTCTGATGGTACACACACACACACACACACACACACACACGGTCATATGCACATACATATACGCAAACACTCTCACACACTCAGGCATGAACATCATGTATACACAGCCACACCTGCACACTCACACACACATACCCACAACCAGTGTCCATTTACACAAATACACACACACTCACATACACACACATACACTCATACCCCTCCCTTGGGCACCCCCAGCTCATCTCTTGTAGTGTCTGTGGCCTGTGCTTCGCCCTGTAGCGGTTCTCCTGGGGCTTTCTCTTCTTGGGAACTGAGCCCTGTGCCTTGCAGTTCTAATACGATTCCCGTACGGAAGAAGTTTTGTTTTGTTTTTTAATCCTATATACTCTAAGAAAGCAATTTCAGATTTGACCAATTCTAATTGATTACCTCACTTTGTAAAACAATACCTGAGGAAAGAAAGATGGGAGGAGAAACAGAAGAAGGGAGGGAGGAAGGGAAATATATAACCCTCGCTGAGAGCCTGCAAGGTGCCCATGCTATGCTAAGGGCCTAAATTCATTCAAGCTGCTGTAACAGAAATATCCCAAACTGGGTGGCTTCTAAGTAACAAAAATTTATTTCTCCCAGTTCTGGAAGCTGGGAAGGGGTGAGGGGTCTCTCTGGGGTCCCTTTCATAAGGGAAATAATCCCATTAGTAAGAGCTCCACTCTCCACCCTGGAGACCTAATCCTAATGCCGTCACCTTGGGGCTTGAGGATTCAATCTCTGAATTGTGGGGGAGCATGAACATCCGGTCCACCGCACTGAGTTCTGCATTCGTCCTCTCATTTATTTCTAAAAACAATTTAAGGAGGTAGATTCATTATCCTCTTTTGAGGATAAGGAAATAGAGGCTCAGGAATGTTAGATCATTTGTCCGAAGGCACCCAGTTAGCTCTGAACCAGACGGGAACCCAGTCTGCCTGGTTGTGAGTATGGAACTGAGAAGTCTGTGTGGGAGGAGGGCGGACTGAGGCGCTACACGTAGAGATTGCCTGAGCACAGCGCTCCCTCAAGGAAGGCGGTGTCTTGTGTTGCCTCACTGCAGACTCCTTTTGTTCCCTACTCTTGTTTCACTTCTGTCCTATACTCCTATGCTAGCCATTCTTTTTTTTAATATAAATTTATTTATTTTAATTGGAGGTTAATTACTTTACAATATTGTATTGGTTTTGCATGCATCAACATGAATCCGCCACAGGTATACACGTGTTCCCCATCCTGAACCCCCCTCCCTCCTCCCTCCCCGTACCATCCTTCTGGGTCTTCCCAGTGCACCAGCCCCAAGCATCCAGTATCATGCATCAAACCTGGACTGGCGATTCATTTCATATATGATATTATACATGTTTCAATGCCAGTCATATGTTAAGTATCCTTTGAAGTCTCTGTGAATCAGTTTTTTAAAAACCCTCCTTTAAAAAATATATAAGCCAACAAATTTTTAAAATATGCAGACAGTATAAATTCCAAATCCC
This sequence comes from Oreotragus oreotragus, assembly GCA_006410675.1. Classification (NCBI taxonomy): domain Eukaryota; kingdom Metazoa; phylum Chordata; class Mammalia; order Artiodactyla; family Bovidae; genus Oreotragus; species Oreotragus oreotragus. Next base: position 386,260 of record SJYX01016621.1, read on the forward strand.
CTAGGACCATGGTGGCTCAATGGCGATGACATTGATGGAGGATTGATTTAGGTTTGGGCTGTGAGAGGGGCCTAAGCCTGGCTGCATTCTCCAAATCAGACTTGACCTGCCACAGGTTTCCTGAATGAGTCTGGTCAGTTGTTACTGTACAACATGTGATAACAGGATTTCCCACGAGGTGTTTTAGAAAGGTTTTGAAGTGCTTGGGTAAAAAGAACCATAATACATCTCTCTCTCTCTCTTTCTCTCTTTTTCCCTTGAATGTCAATACCTCACACCTACTTTTCAGTTACCTTTTAAGAGCAGCTGAAATTTGTTGTGCTCCAAAACTCCTTACTCTGAGTGACGAATTGGTCACTGAAAGTAAATGAGGGCTTTTTGCAAAACAGTGAAAGGAGCCCAGTGATGCCCCAGATTTTCTTGCACAAGATAGCTCTTCCTTACTGCGCAATAGCAGCAAGGCCTTCAGGTCACAAACAAGCCCCAAGCAGTCAGACAGACTTGAGTTCAAATCCTGCCTTCACCATGAACTAGCTCTATGACCTCTAGTAAATTATTTTACTGCTCTGGCCTTTAACTCCTTGTTTATGAGATGCAAATAATAACAGTACTCATCTCAAAATTTGTTATGACAATTAAACCAGATACTGGATATTATGTGACCTGTGAATATGAGTTGCTACTCTCAACATCATTAGCAGCAGCCGGGGCATTAAATTATTTTACTGCTCTGGCCTTTAACTCCTTGTTTATGAGATGCAAATAATAACAGTACTCATCTCAAAATTTGTTATGACAATTAAACCAGATACTGGATATTATGTGACCTGTGAATATGAGTTGCTACTCTCAACATCATTAGCAGCAGCCGGGGCACCATCCTTCAGATAGGTGTTTTCTTAGGGCTGACACAACAGAGGTTTTGGGTGGCGACGGGATTCATTATGGACCTCACAGGAGGTACTAGGAACTCCATTTTATTGACAGAAAACTTTTCCAAGTCACTCCTCCCCTACCTACAGCCAGGGTTCTGACACGATCTTCCTTAAAGCCCTTACCAGCTGCCATCCAATACCACTGCTGCCTCCCTGCCCCCACCCACCCCCATCTATAGGATTCACCCAGGCCACCATCCACGTGGAAACTGAAGGCAAGTTTACATGCAGCTAGGAAGGCAGGAAGTCTTGCCGTCCAAGTCAAGGAAGATAGAGGCATTAAACACTCAGGACTCCCCTCCACTTCTTTGTTTCTGCTCTTTATAGAATTTGAATCTTTTTATGGGATTTAGGAGACAGCAGAATTAGGAGAAAAACTAGGGGACTAGATGGACATTTACACAAGCACTTAAGTAAGATTGCTCCTAAGGTTTGTGGGGTCCAGGCAAATATTTTTTTACAGAGTCTCATCTACATAAACAATTTGAGTCACCAAAACTTGTATATTAGCACAGATGGTGACCCCGTTCCTTGTGATCCCATGAAAGAAACACCAATCAACAAGAGCTACCCTCTCTCCAAGCAGCCCACACCCAAAAGGTCCCTGGTTCCAGGAGGACATCACAAACATGAGGCTCAGGTCTCCTGGGGCATCTGGTCAACCCCAAACAACAGTAGAGGATGGGAAGATGCCCTAAAGGGAGGCATGAGCACCACGGGTCCTGGTACAGGGTCAAGGAGTCCCATCTGGATGGCACTGCCAAATCTGACTCTCCAGTATCAAGGGAGAAATGAGAAAAGTTCAAGGTAGGAACTTCAAAGATCAGACACCCCCGAGGGGCAGTGCTGGTCCAGGGACCCTGTTTGCCCAGGTCTCAGGACAGGTCTGCCTTTGATTCCAAACTCTGTATGGAAATTTCCCGCTCTGTGAGAGGCCCAGAAAGAACAGTCTCCCTGCTCTCATAGAGAATGAACATCATGACATTCTCTTAAATTCTAGGCTGTACATTCTTCTCCTTTTTAAGTTATCCAATATCTCAAGGACCAAACTATGGGCTGTTGTTGTTGCTTAGTTGCTAAATGATGTCCTACTCTTTGCAACCCCATGGACTGCAGTCCTCCAGGCTCCTGTGTCCATAGCACTCTCCCTCCTAATGCTGTTCAGTTCAGTTCAGTTCAGTTCAGTTCAGTTGCTCAGCTGTGTCCGACTCTTTGCGACCCCATGAATCGCAGCACGCTAGGCCTCCCTGTTCATCACCAACTCCCGGAGTTCACTCAGACTCATGTCCATCAAGTCAATGATGCCATCCAGCCATCTCATCCTCTGTTGTCCCCTTCTCCTCCTGCCCCCAAACCCTCCCAGCATCAAAGTCTTTTCCAATGAGTCAACTCTTCACATGAGGTGGCCAGAGTACTGGAGTTTCAGCTTTAGCATCATTCCTTCCAAAGAAATCCCAGGGCNAAAGACTCTGATGCTGGGAGGGATTGGGGGCAGGAGGAGAAGGGGACGACCGAGGATGAGATGGCTGGATGGCATCACGGACTCGATGGACGTGAGTCTGAGTAAACTCCGGGAGATGGTGATGGATAGGGAGGCCTGGCGTGTTGCGATTCATGGAATCGCAAAGAGTCGGACACGACTGAGCGACTGAACTGAACTGAACTGAGGTGACAGACGTGTTGATTGTGGTATTTCACAATATATACATATGTCAAATCATCAGATTTTACATTTTAAATATACACAATTTGTCAATTATACCTCAGTGAGCTGTAAAAATAAATACAGATATGAGAGAAAGGGAGCTGGGGGAGAATTTTTTTAAAAAGAGGACTGCAACACAGAAACCCTGCCTGAGCTTCCAGCCTGCTGCCATGTAGAAGTAGGACTCGAGATCTGCAACATCAACTTTTATCTGAATTTGCAGCCCACCAACCTGCCCCACAAATTTCAGCCTTGCTAGACCCTACAATCAAATAAGCCAATTTTTAGAAGGCTACACATAGATCTATAGCTCTTGACAGGCTTAGGTCTTTCAAGACTTTAAAATCTTGTCTCTATAGGATGTCAACCCAAGCTTAATTTTTATGCTTGATTGTACTGAAAGAAACTTCCCAGACAGGATAGAGGCAGAAATAAAAAGGGTGAGGGAGAATCTCCCACAACCTTCCCCAGGGAAACTTTCACCAAGTGAAGATGACCCATCCTCCTTCTATCCAGGGAGAATTCTGGGCTGTAACCCTGTGGTCCACACATGAAGCAACCTCTGCTGCATCCACAAGGGTTTTCTCAAGACATATCCAGCTCACACACTGCCCTCTGGGAAGGCATGTTAGTTCCTTCTCTTTTCTGGACACTGTGTGCTAAGTCACTTCAGTCGTGTCCAACTTCTTGCAACCCTATAGACAGAATATAGCCCTCCAGGCTCCTCTGTCCATAGGATTCTCCATGCAAGAATAATGGAGTGGGTTACTCTGCCCTCCTCCAGGGAAACTTCCTGACCGACCGAACCCACATCTCTGGACACTGCCATGACCTGAATGTTTCAGTTCAGTTTGGTCGCTCAGTCGTGTCCGACTCTTTGCGACCCCATGAATCGCAGCATGCCAGGCCTCCCTGTCCATCACCATCTCCCGGAGTTCACTCAGACTCACATCTATCGAGTCCGTGATGCCATCCAGCCATCTCATCCTCGGTCGTCCCCTTCTCCTCCTGCCCCCAATCCCTTCCAGAATCAGAGTCTTTTCCAATGAGTCAACTCTTCTCATAAGGTAGCCAAAGTACAGGAGTTTCAGCTTTAGCATCATTCCTTCCAAAGAAATCCCAGGGTTGATCTCCTTCAGAATGGACTGGTTGGATCTCCTTGCAGTCCAGGTGACTCTCAAGAGTCTTCACCAATACCACAGTTCAAAAGCATCAGTTCTTCAGTGCTTAGCTTTCTTCACAGTCCAACTCTCACATCCATACATGATCACTGGAAAAACCAAGGCCTTGACTAGGCGGACCTTAGTTGCCAAAGTAATGCTTCTGCTTTTGAATATACTATCCAGGTTGGTCATAACTTTTCTTCCAAGGAGTAAGTGTCTTTTAATTTCATCGCTGCAGTCACCATCTGCAGTGATTTTGGAGCCCCAAAAAATAAAGTCTGACACCGTTTCCACTGTTTGTCCATCTATTTCCTATGGAGTGACGGGACTGGATGCCATGATCTTAATTTTCTGAATGTTGAGCTTTAAGCCAACTTTTTCACTCTCCTCCTTCACTTTCATCAAGAGGCTCTTTAGCTCCTCTTCACTTTCTGACATAAGGGTGGTGTTATCTGCATATCTAAGATTATTGATATTTCTCCCAGCAATCTTGATTCCAGCTTGTGTTTCTTGCAGTCCAGCGTTTCTCATGATGTACTCTGCATATAAGTTAAATAAGCAGGGTGACAATATACAGCCTTGATGTACTCCTTTTCCTATTTGCAACCAGTCTGTTGTTCCATGTGCAGTTCTAACTGTTGCTTCCTGACCTGCATACAGATTTCTCAAGAGGCAGGTTAGGTGGTCTGGTATTCCCATCTCTTTCAGAATTTTCCACAGTTTATTGTGATCCACACAGTCAAAGGCTTTGGCATAGTCAATAAAGCAGAAATAGATGTTTTTCTGGAACTCTCTTGCTTTTTCCGTGGAGGCTGGCAATGTTTAGGTCTCCCCAAATTCATTTGTAGAAACCCTAATCCCTTAATATGATGAAAACAGTGAGACCTTTGGGAGGTGATTAGGTCATTAGAGTAGCGCCCTCATGAATGAAATTAGCATTATGAGAGATGCCATAGTGTTCCCTAGCCCCTTCCCCCCATGTGAGGATACAATGAGAAGCCTGTGACCCCAAAAAGGGCTCTTATAAAACTCTTGTAGCACCCTTTTCTCAGATTTCTAGCTTCCAGAATTGCGAGAAATTTTTGTGGTTTATAAGTCACCCAGTCTGTGGCATTTTGTCATAACAATACAAAGACAGTCACCAAGATCTCCTTATGCTTTGTGGCACTCACCACATCCTGCCCAATGCCATTAGCCACATCACTTGGCTTAAACTCTGAAGCATGGGAATTGAAATCTGCTGACCAGTCGTCTTCCCAAAATAGGATAAATATGCCACTCACATTTGGAAAAACCTTATGTCTTCACTCCCGGATTTTGTTAGTTCCTCACCTTTTCCCAGCTCACTCTACAGTTCTCACTCTCAGACATCAAGATCAAAAACATACACCTTCCCTTCCTCTCCTAAAGCACTCCCACTCACTCATTCCACTCCATGCCACTGGCCTTTGTGTTGTTCTTCAAGGAGTCAAGAAAGCTCTTTTCTGCCTGAGGACCTTTATAGTCACTAGTTTCCTCCTCCCAGAATGATTTTCTCAGAATGTTCTATGCCTTCCTTCTTCCTTTTGTTAAAACTTCAGTCCAGTTGTCACCTTCTCAGGCCTTCCCTATCTAAAAGAACATCTCCCCCTATTCTCTTAGCCTGCTTCTGTTTTCTTTATAGCCCTTTGCCTAGGGAAAACTGAAATAGAATATATATTTGTAAGTATGAAATAGAATATATATTTGTAAGTAAATAAATATATATGTATGTGTGCATGTTAATTGTCCACAGAACCCCATCGGGATGAAAGCTTCATAAGAGCAGCAGCTCACTTTCTCTTTTGCTCTCTCCTTTCTCCTCAAGATCTAAAGAAGTGCTTGGCATATAGTAGCATATTCAGTTAAATAAACTTAATAGTAATTTTATATGATTTAAAGGGTTCATCTTTTTTTTCCCCTCCAAATAAGTGATCCAGTATTCCTATTATTCGCTACAAAATAAACCATTACTTACCCACTGGTTTTGGCTGCTGACTTTATCATTTGCCAAGTTCTCATGTTTTAGGTACTAGAAAAGTAGGTTGAAATTACCATTGGAAATATAAATAATATGAAAAAAAATCATTATATCTAGCACCTTACATAGGACTTTCTACAGTGTGCATATTTTTAAAAAGCTCACTGTGTGATTCCTGTGTGTCCTCCTACCCTTACCCCTCATGAAGAACAACCGCTCTAGCTACTTAGCACCTCATGTGGGCTCAGCACTGAAAGATAAAGAAATGGTGTAAGGCATAGATTTTGCCCTTGAATCACTTACTGTCTCAGTAGGGAGACAAAACATGTACTGGAAACCATCAGAATATTAAGTACTAAATTTTCCAGGAAATTATACACATGGAAGAGCATTAAGATAAACGCTGTAGGAGACAATCAGAAACAAAGAATAGTTTGGTTGCCCGTGAAGGATTCATTGTGACTATTAGACCTGATTTTTATAGAGAATAATAAATAAAATGGAATTCTGCTCTGTCCTTTTGGGAAGAAAGTTTAAACTGGTAGTTTTCTCTGCTTAACATCCAGTTGCTGTTGCTGTTGTTTTTTCCAGTTAGGTATCTGCACATGAAAAATGAACCACATTGATGGGATAAGGAGAAATTATGTAAGAGCTTCTAATTACTCATTTACCTAAAATTAAGTGCTATAACACAACTGCCTGAATTGAAGCACATGGTGGATCTGTTACTCAATCCATCCCATATGGGTATGCTTGTGTGTGTGTGTGTGTGTGCAGCAGCCCCTATGTATTTATCTTCTTAAACTATACCACAATGAAGTACCAGACTCCCCATCCACAGCCTGGCCATGGAAACTCTGTCCCAAACAGAAGCTCTGAATAGTGTAGTGTTTCTTTTCCAGGTGCTTTAGGGGATTTCTATTTGAAAACCACACAGCATTTCTAGCGGTAGAGACTTTCAAAAAACTTTGCAGTATATTTCTACACTCCCCAACTCCTTGGCAAATGTATGAGATCACTGAATTTGCATTTTGGTATTAGACTCATTTCTGGTTCTGTTTTTCTTCTTTTCTCTCTTCCTTTAAAAATAGGTTACCTGCTTTAAGTCCATATTGAAACAAGGCATGAGCAAATAAACATCTATTAATTTCTAGCATTTCCCAAGTGGTTCTCAGTGTGTGGGCTTGGAAACAGCAGCAGCAGCAGCACCTGAGGACTTGTTAAAATTGCAAAACTCAAGCTCCACCTCAGACCTACTAAACTAGTAACTTTGGAAACAGGGCTCAATAATCCATATTTTAATCAGGATCTTCACTGATTCTGATGCAGGCTAAATGTGAGAATCACTGTCCAAAAAGATGACAAACTTAACCAGTGCTGCTGGAATCATCAGAGAGGCCCTGAAAATGAGGGTACCTAGGGCTTAACGGCTGGGTTAACCTTGGATAAGAATATTCGGCCAACTTAACACTTCTGAGAATTTCACCCTATCCTGTAACTTCCAATGATTATATGGCAAACAACTCCCCAGATATCCCTCAGTTCAGTTCATTCACTCAGTCGTGTCTAACTCTTTGCCATCCCAGGGAGTGCAGGACGCCAGGCTTCCCTGTCCATCACCAACTCCCAGAGCTTACTCAAATTCATGTCCATTGACTCAATGATGACACCCAACCATCTCAACCTCTGTTGTCCACTTCTCCTCCTTCCTTCAATTGTTTCCAGCATCAGGATCTTTTCCAATGAGTCAGTTCTTTGCATCAGGTGGCCAAAGTATTGGGGTTTCAGCTTCAACATCAGTCCTTCCAGTGAATATTCAGGACTGATTTCCTTTAGGGTTGACTGGTTCAATCTCTTTGCAGTACAGGGGGGCTCTCAAGAGTCTTCTCCAACACCACAGTTCAAAAGCATCAATTCTTTGATGCTCAGCTTTCTTTATGATCCTTTTGAAGTCCTCTGCACAGGAATTGTGAAGGAGGTTGCCATTATCTTCATTACCTCAACAACAGTTTCATCTCAGGTCAGCAATAGGGAGGGAATACAGCCCTGCCCATCAACAGAAAATTGGATTAAAGATTTTCTGAGCTGTTTACTTACAAATGGAAGGCTTTCTTATCTCTCCTTGCTATTCTTTGGAACTCTGTATTCAAATGGGTATATCTTTCCTTTCTCCTTTGCGTTTCATTTCTCTTCTTTTCACAGCTATTTGTAAGGCTTCCTCAGACAGCCATTTTGCTTTTTTGCATTTCTTTTTCTTGAAGATGGTCTTGATCCCTGTCTCCTGTACAATGTCACGAACCTCATTCCATAGTTCATCAGGCACTCTGTCTATCAGATCTAGTCCCTTAAATCTATTTCTCACTTCCACTGTATAATCATAAGGGATTTGATTTAGGTCATACTTGAATGGTCTAGTGGTTTTCCCCACTTTTCTTCAATTTCAGTCTGAATTCGGCAATAAGGAGTTGATGATCTGAGCCACAGTCAGCTCCTGGTCTTGTTTTTGTTGACTGTATAGAGCTTCTCCATCTTTGGCTGCAAAGAATATAATCAATCTGATTTTGGTGTTGACCATCTGGTGATGTCCATGTGTAGAGTCTTCTCTTGTGTTGTTGGAAGAGGGTGTTTGCTATGACCAGTGCNTCTAGAGGTTTTCCCTACTTTCTTCAATTTAAGTCTGAATTTGGAAATAAGGAGTTCATGATCTGAGCCACAGTCAGCTCCTGGTCTTGTTTTTGTTGACTGTATAGAGCTTCTCCATCTTTGGCTGCAAAGAATATAATCAATCTGATTTTGGTGTTGACCATCTGGTGATGTCCATGTGTAGAGTCTTCTCTTGTGTTGTTGGAAGAGGGTGTTTGCTATGACCAGTGCATTTTCTTGGCAAAACTCTATTAGTCTTTGCCCTGCTTCATTCCGCATTCCAAGGCCAAATGTGCCTGTTACTCCAGGTGTTTCTTGACTTCCTACTTTTGCATTCCAGTCCCCTATAATGAAAAGGACATCTTTTTTGGGTGTTAGTTCTAAAAGGTCTTGTAGGTCTTCAACCGTTCAACTTCAGCTTCTTCAACGTTACTGGTTGGGGCATAGACTTGGATTACTGTGATATTGAATGGTTTGCCTTGGAAACAAACAGAGATCATTCTTACCATGAACTATTTTCCCAATTAGTTACATGGCAGATAGAGATAAAAACAGTTAGGGCTGAATATAGGACAGAGGAGTCAGCCAGTTTAATTCTACCAGGAACTATTTGCGAGTTCAGTATTTTTGCTTGGAAAGTTGTTTATAATGTCACTGGACCCCAATGCGGGTCTGCCCGTAATATTTGCAGACCTAGGGTAACAATACAAGTGGAGGCACCTGGCCCACACTCACTCCTTTCTCTGGTTCCTCCTTTGCTTCTGCCCAGATCATGAAAGACCTGTTCCATGTGCATACGGGTATCCCAGCTCACTCAGCCAATCTCTCTCTCCCACCACCCCTGCCAAACAGCCATTCCTTGGCCACTCTTTGGGTACTTAGGTAGCAGGTACCATTAACCCTCAAAAGGACAGACCCGCAGAAGAAACTCATGTAACTCTTGGTTCTTGGACAGAGAATTCAGTGTCCCTGGTAGAAACAGGGTGCCATGGGCTCCATGTGGGCACCTCCCTTGGCCTCCAGGACTTCTCATCCCAGGGGAAAGGTACAGCTCAAAGAGGGCCAGACTTGGCCCTTGTAAGCATGGGACCAGATCAGAGGCCCATCTCCCTAGGCCTAAGAATAATACACTTGTCCCTATAGTTTCCAAACCCACACTCCAACCTCTACTTCACTTTTCAAGTTCTACTTCCTCAATCTCCTTCAGCCTACTCCCCTACTACTCCCTTTTCCTCCTATATAAGAGTTTCTAGTTCCTATTTTTGAGTCATCCTGATTCTGACCTTGAAGTTGTATTACACACAAAAAAAGAGATATTAAATATTTTTTAGAAGTCTACAAAAACTGAATATTTATGATATGCCACATCAAGATGTCCTGGTAAAGAAATGTAATTCTTGTCACCTATGGCTACTGAAAAATGACTTTATGGATATACTCGTGGCACTTTTTATCTTTCACAGGCTGACAGATAATGGGATTGCAAGTTTCAAGCAGTAATCTCCCTTATCTGATTGTGAAGAGGAAGGAAGAAAAAAAGGCAACACAGTTCTATAGAGAGCTGAACAGACAAGCAAACAAAATAACACTGCAGGCAAGAAGTCCCTGCTCTGTAAGAGATCTGAGGTAACTCACATTCCTTCCAGGGGAATTGGCATTGTTCAGCTTTGTGATGAAAGGGTAAAAAAGAGGCTAAAAGATCTGCCCCAGAAGTCAAAATCAGGGTTGGCAGACTCCAGAATCAAAGTGCTTTCACATTTCATGATATCCTGATATCACAATATGCGGTCTTAAAAAAAAAAGATCATATCTTTCTTTTCTTTGAAGCCATGTAACACTTTAGTTGTAATTTCCTTATGGCAGTTTTGATGTAATAAAAAATAAATATTTGGTCTTTGTCCCCAGTTCCTGTGCTCCTAAAACCCTTGAGATCCCCAGAGTGATAAGAATGTCTTTTGTAGGCTATTACAATGAAGGAAGGGGTTCTAGCTAACTTCTGGATGGGGCTAGACTCTAGAAAAACCAGGCCTAGATTAGAAGCTTGGAACTATCAGCCCCACCTTTCAACCTCCAGAGAGAGAATAGGGGCTGGAGACTGAGTCCAGTCACCAAAGGCCGATGATTTGACCATTCACGTGTGATGAAATCCCTGAACAACAGGGTTCAGAGCTCTCCTGGGTTGGTGACTATATCCACGTGCTGGGAGGGTGGTACACCCCAACCCCACAAAACAGAAGCTCCCATGCTCAAGACCCTTCCAAACCTCATCGTGCGTACCTCTTCACCTGGTATTTGTTTGTATCCTTCATAATATCCTTTATAATAAACTGGTAAATATAAGTGTGTTCCTGAGTTCTGTCAGCCATCCTAGCAAATTACCAAACCTAAGGAGGAGGTTGTGGGAACTCTCAGTTTAGAGCTAGTAGGTCAGGAGTATGGGAGGCCCAGGGTTTGTGACTGGCATCTAAAGCAGGGCACAGACTTATGGGACAGAGTCCTTGAATTAGGGGGGGTCTGCACTCACTCCAAGTAGTATCAGAATTGAATTGAATCACTGAACACCAAGCTAGAGTCTGAAGAATCAGAGAATTGACAGTTGGTGTGAAAAACACCCCGGAGTGGTTATTTGGCTCTGCCCTGTATTATAGTCATTTGTGCTGGTTTTTCCTTCCTATTGGTTGTATTTTCTTTGAGGGTAAAACCTGGGTCATATTCATCATTATAATTCTTATGATACCTAACACAGGGCCTGGCCCACAATAAAAGATTAATGAATAGAGTTTAATAGGTTCAAATTTGCTCAACTGACAGCTCCTTGGGTCTTCTTGTGCTGGTGAAAGTTTAGGAAGGTTGGGCTGGGCCAGACTGGGTGATGGCTTGTAGTCCTAAGGCATTTAAAGATCACAGCATTCACCAAGGATGTGTCTCCAAGCTTTCTCACACACAGCAGCATAGAAAGAACCAGAAGGGCTACTACAAGAAGTAGAGACTGGGCAACAAGCTGAATCCAGTCACGAAGTAACTGGCTCTGAGCCACACTACCTGGCAGTTTGGTAACTCAGATTCAGGCTTCAGCAATATTTTGCACTTTGCCGGATAGAATGGACTTCCAGATCACACTCAAGTGACTTAAACTTCAGTGTTACGATCATAAATGGCCAGAGTCTACTATGTGGGGAAAATTGCTGCACATTCTAATCAACTGAGAAGGAAAGGAAGGAAAGAAAGGAGGTAGGGACTGCATGACCAGTCAGCACAACAGGTAAGACAAATGCCACGTGGAGCAATCTTAACTGGACAAGCCACAGACATGAGTGCCCGCCAAGGCTCAAATTCTAACATGCTTCAATTCTTCAATTCAGCCTGAGGAAACTCATACTAGTTGTAGAAAAGGATTCAATAAAGCAAGACCTGACTGGACTCCCAACTCTTAGCCACAAAAGACCATTTTGTGGGTTTTGTAGCTATTTTAGTTCACTCCCTGGACCAGACTCCATTTGACTCCCTGTAGGATAATCTCCCGTATATCACCCAATCTATTCTCAAAAGCCTCAGGTGGTGGGATTTTCAGAGCTTTCCTTGGGAAGTTATTCTTAAAGTTGAACAGCCAGGGTGTTTTTCCTGACATTGAACATCCATCTTGCCTTTTCTTAATGTCATCCCCATTATCCTGAGACATAAGCTCCTGCTCACTGTCTTCTCTCTTAGTGTTTACTGATGCAGTTCCCAGGCATATTTACTTCAACATCTATGCACTAGAGCCTCAGAGATCAAGAAACGACTGAGAAATGAAATGACAAATAAAGGCTCTTCCCATCTGGCTGGCATAAGCAGAAACGAGATGGGAACCTAAAATCTCAATAAAGAAGGGATCATCATCAATCCACATTCTGTTGTCACAGAGCCCCACAACAACAGTGGAATAACTCTGCAGGGAGTGATCCTCTGCCAGAGGGACCCTGTTCTCACTGTGATTCATTTTCACAACCTCATGAGCTCAACTTCCCCAAAATGATTTTATGAGACACCTAATCTGTCTTACCATATGTGTCTTTAATTGCATTCATCCAACTTGTTATACCTTTTATCTTACTGTGCTACATGTGGAAACAGTTGCCTGGTGCACAAACTCTCACTGTACAAAGTTTTGAGAGTTGAGCAGTAAGGTGGTCTGGTATTTCCATCTCTTTAAGAATGTTGCTTGTGTGCATCCCAACAAACTGTGGGAAATTCTTAAAGAGATGGGAATATCAGAACACCTTACCTGACTCCTGAGAAATCTGTATGCAGGTCAAGAAGCAACAGTTAGAACTGGACATGGAACAACCCACTGGTTCCAAATTAGGAAAGGAGTATGTCAAGCCTGTATATTGTCACCCTGCTTTTTTAACTTATAATGCAGAATACATCATGTGAAATGCCGGGCTGAATGAAGCACAAGCTGGAATCAAGATTGCCAGGAGAAATATCAATAACCTCAGATATTCAGATGACACCACCTTTATGGCAGAAAGTGAAGAGGAACTTTTAAAAAAGCCGCCTCTTGATGAAAGTGAAAGAGGAGAGTGAAAAAGTTAGCTTAAAACTTGACATTCAGAAAACGAAGATCATGGCATCCAGTCCCATCACTTCATGGCAAATAGATGGGGAAAGAGTGAAAGACTTTATTTTGGGGGGCTCCAAAATCACTGCAGATGGTGACTGCAGCCATGAAATTTAAAAGATGCTTGCTCCTTGGAAGAAAAGCTATGACCAACCTAGACAGCACATTAAAAAGCAGAGACATTACTTTGTCAACAAAGGTCCACCTAGTCAAAACTATGGTTTTTCCAGTAGTCATGTATGGATGTGTATAAAAGTTGGACTGTAAAGAAAGCTGAGCACCGAAGTACTGATGCTTTTGGACTGTGGTGTTGGAGGAGATCTCGAGAGTCCCTTGGATGGCAAGGAGATCCAACCAGTCCATCCTAAAGGAAATCAGTTGTGAATATTCACTGGAAGGACTGATGTTGAAGCTGAAACTCCAATACTTTGGCCACCTGATGCAAAGAACTGACTCATTTAAAAAGACCCTGATGCTGGGAAAGATTGAGGGCAGGAGGAGAAGGGGATGACAGAAGATGAGATGGTTGGATGGCATCACCGACTCAATGGACATGAGTTTGAGTAAGCTCTGGGAGTTGGTGATGGACAGGGAAACCTGGTGTGCTGAAGTCCACGGGGTCCCAAAGAGTTGGATACAACTGGAGGATTCTTTCCCTCTCTTTATCTGTATGCTTTAATGGCATCTCACTTTCTATCTTATATTATGGTTTTCTGAAGTTCATAACTTATTTTCCTGGCTAGATAATAAGTTCTTTGTTGGCAAGGAGCTTACCTCTATTATGAAAAGGTAAGCTCACACTCAAGTCAGAGATATATTGCAATCCATCTTTGAATTATCTTTGTATTCACAACGTGGTATGGTGTTTGGTGCTTATTATTCACAGAATGAAGACATGAATGAAAATCAATCAATCTCAATATAGTGAAACCCACCAGACTAAAAAGAGCAATTACTACCTGCAGTGAACATGTGAAGATTGCTAAGTGGAGTAGAAGGTGTATTCTTTTCTACACATGGGGCTTGCATTAGTCAGGGTTCTCCAGAGAAACAGAACCAGAAGGATACATACATAAAGAGAGGTATGAGGAGATTTGTTCTAGGACCTGGTTTATGTGATTATGGAGGTGAGAAGTCCCACAGTCTGCTTTCTGGAAGCTAGAAAATTACGAAAGTTGCAGGGGTAATTCAGCCCCAATCAGAAGGCCCAAGAACCAGGAGGCTGATGGGGTAAGTTCCAATCTACATCAGAAAGACCAAGAACCAGGAGCACCAATGTCCGGGGACAGGAGAAGATGGAAGGCCCAGCTTAGGCAGAGAGAGCAAATTCCTCCACCAGGTTGTTCTATTCAGGCCCTCAACAGATTGAAGGATGCCCACCTGCATTGAGGAGGGTAAACTTCTTTACTCAGTCCCCTGATAGAAATGCTGGTCTTCTCCTGAGATACCCTCACAGACACACCCAAAATAATGTTTCACCAATTATCTGGACATCCCTTAAGCCTAATCCAGTTGACAAAAAAAGTTAACCATCGACTGCTACACTTCACAATGCAGGGGGATGCTTCTGTTTTATTGGTATCATAAATTCTGACCAAAATATGACAGCATATTAGCATTTCAATCAAAGTAGCTTCATAAAGACACACACACACACTGCCAAATCTATTTGGCAGTGCTTACCACTCAATTTATTTTTTGCCTAGAATCCTGGTTTAGAAACTTTTGAATCAGAATCAACCCACAAAGAATAAAAGAAACAGCTCAAACTTTTCCTCTTAATATGATTATTGCTTAGTCTTTTGCTCCCAAACCTGCAAAGCTTTTGAGAGCAGTTTTAAAGTGCTTTCTCAAACTTGTAGACCACAAACCAACTTCTGTATCTAGGCAATCTCCATTATCCATTATCCAGTGATTTGAGAAGACATGAAAACTTTGCCAATATTTGGTGATTTATACTTTCCAAGAGGAGTTGAAAACAGAAAATGTAGACATTTTCAAACCATGAAACTTGGCAAATTCCACTCACACCTGTCATCCCCAAAGATTGAACACAATCCCTGCCTCTCTCTATATGAAGAACTGCTGAACAACTCTGGGAAAATTATTTTCCCCTGAACACAACGGCTGGTGAGAAACCCTAGAGAAGAGAAACAAGAAAAGAAGCAAAAGGAAGACTAGAATACTGATCTACATTAAGCTGACTCAACTAAACAAACAGTGAGACTCAACTGCTACACTTTACAAGGCAGGGGGAGGCTTCCGTTTTATTGCTATCGTAAATTCTGACCAAAACGTGACAGCATATTAGCATTTCAATCAAGGTAGCTTCAGACACACACACACACACACACACAGTGTGCAAGCACACACTCTCACGTACACGTCTCTTGGCCAGCCCACTCGGCACTGTGTGTTGAAAGCTTTATGAAACGAAAGCCTGGAGGATGTCCACAGACCGCTGACAAGATTCAAAGGGATGGAATTTTACAAATCTTTATAAAAGAACCAGGAGCTTTGCCGATGGGGATTTGAAATATGTCCCTCCACTCCTCTGGCTGTACAGAAGAAAAAGATCATAAACCACTTGCAGAGGATATACATTCCCACAGAACACATCGCCCTCAAGCTAAATGCTCACTGTCTTTTCTTCTTCCTTAAGAAGTAGGAATCAGTGACATTACTGGGGCAATACAGATCCGCCTGACTTCTTCAATCACTTGGCAAATTATAAAACATTGTTATGTCACTTCAGCTATTGGAATAAGGAGGCAAGTCAGCATTACCAAATAAGCACACGCAGTGCAGGGATATAAGAAATGGGGCGATATTTCAAGTGCTTGGGAAGTGACAAATTTTATGTTGAGCCATATCCACTGCAGGGCACCATATGATATTTCTTCAGGCGCCGACACTGCAGGAGGGTAAGCTGTTCCATGCACATTTGTAAAGTATTTCTATTCCACCAGCTTTCTTGCCTGTCGGAAAAATAATAGCAGTTCTTTGCGCTTATGCCAGATTAGTTTTATAGTGGAAGCCATGGCCTGTTTCTAAGTAAATTATTAAATCACTAGCTGTTTAGTGAAATGGAATTGTCTACACGGATCTTCCAGATAAAAGATGCTGTTTTTTAGAAAATGATTGTCGCAGAATAGAAGAATTAATTCAACCACATGCTTCTGAAGACTGTGGAAAGTGAAGTAAAAACCAGAACTTATTGAGTGAAATGCCAAACGCTGAGTAGGCACTCGCTATGCTATTTCACTAAATTCTAATATCAATCTACAAAGAAAGAACAACTACCCCCATATCAGAGAGGAAGCAGTCCAACAGGCTAAACCACTTGCCCGGGAACACAATGCTCAGAGGTGGCAGAAATGAGAATTGAAAATCTAGGTCTTATGAAAACCTACCTTCTTCAAATGCTGTATGCTAACTGCCAACTTGGATCAAAGTGGCCTAGATAATCTTGCCCTGGCTTTTGTACCAATGCCCACATGTATTTATGCATACAGACTATCTGCTGTCATATAACTGCTATTCATAATTACAGGTATGGTTAGAAGAATTTTTTTACAGAGTTGAGTAGGAAGCTAACGGTTATCTAATTCATCCTTCCGTTTGCTCATTTATTCATTCAACAAATATTTATTGGATCTTCTCTGGTCACTCACTTGGTAAAAACAATCCGTCTGCAATGCAGGAGACCCCGGTTCGATTCCTGGTTCGGGAAGATCTGCTGGAGAAAGGATAGGCTACTCACTCCAGTATTCTTGGACTTCCCTGGTGGCTCAGACAGTAAAGAATCTGCCTGCAATGTGGGAGACTTGGGTTCGATCCTTGGGTTAAGAAGATCCCCTGGAAAAGGGAATGGCTGCCCACTCCAGTATTCCAGCCTGGAGAATTCCATGGACTGTATAGTCCATGGGATCACAAAGAGTCAGACAAATATTTATTGAGCACCTATAGGTCATTCACTGTTCTAGACGCTGAGAACACAGGATTAAACAAAACATATAGCGTCTCTAGTGTCAGAGATCTTCTATTCCAACAGCAAAGACAGGTAATAAATAACACCTTTACCATTGTGAAACCTGGAAGACACTGTGTTAACCAAGTGATGATGGTTAATATTTGCAGTGTGTCAGGTGGATGTCATTTATGCCCGATAGGATGTGATTAAAAGGGTACTTCTCAGGACTTCCCTAGTGGTCCAGTGGTTAAGACTTCATGCCAGTAATGCAAGGTACACAGGTTCAATCTCTGGTTGGGGAACTAAGATCCCACGTGCCACACAGCACACCCAAAAAGAAGAAAGAAAGAAACTGCCAGACCATTTTACTACTAGTATCATGTCCTAAAATAATATTACATGTAACCTTTTTAGCATGTAATATCATGAGGAGAGTACTTGAGAGTTCCAGTTCCTTCATATCTTCACCAGAAATTAGTATGGTCAGTGTTTTTAATACACGCCATTCTAATAGGTATGTGAGTGCATGCTCAATCACTCAATCATGTCTGGCTCTTTGAAACCCCTGTAGCCTGCCAGGCTCCTCTGTCTGTGGGATTTTCCAGGCATGAATACTGGAGTGGATTGCCATTTCCTACTTCCTAATAGGTGTGTAGTGTTATTTTCTTGTGGTTTTGAGTTGCATTTCCCTAAGGACTAAGGATGTTGAATTTCTTTTCATCTGTATATCTACTTTGATGACATGTCTGTTCTAATCTTCTGCACTGCATGTTTTTATAAAGGCCTCAAAAGTTGAGGTACAGAGTCATATCAGGAGAAAAACTTTTCACCTCTTTTTTCTCCTTACAACTTCTCTTCCCATTCTTACAAAATTCGAACTTTCTGCAAGAAGTTTTTCAGCATTTTCTAAATAATAGTTTACTTTTTAGAGCAGACTTGGAGTCACACAAAAGTTGAATAGAAGGTGGATATTTACTATGTCACTCCTGCCCCTCCCCCGGCCTCCATGAACCACAGTAGAGCCTTTCTTCCTACTGATGAGCCTACATGGATACATCATTATCAGAGTCCATAGTTTACTTTAGGGTTCACTCTTGGTGTTGTGCATTCTGTGGTTTGGTGGTAGAGGTTTTAGTCCCTTAGTCGTGTCTGATTCCTGTGACCCCATGGTCTCTAACCCACCAGGCTCCTCGGTTCATGAAATTTCCCAGGCAAGAATACCGGAGTGGGTTGCCATTTCTTTCTCCAGGGGATCTTCCCAGCCCAGGGATCTAAACTGCATCTTGCAGGTAGATTCTTTACCACTGAGCCTTCTGTGGTTTGGACAAAATTTATAATGGTGTGTATACACCATGATACCTAAAATATCATACAGAGTAGTTTCATTGCCTCTGTGCTTCAATTATTCATCCTTACTGTCTCCATCATTTTGCCTTTCCTAGAATGTCATATAACTAGAGTAATGTAGCATTTTCAGACGGCCTTCTTCACTTAATATGCATTTAAATTCCCTCCATGGCCTTTCAAGGATTGATAGTCCATTTCTTTTTATTGCTAAAAAATATTCCATTCTTTGAATGAACCACAGTTTAATATTTCACCTACTGAAGGACATCTTGGTTGCTTCCAAGTGAGGGTCCTCTTATTTACTGGCTCCCCGTAGGCCTCCAGGAATCTGTCGATTGCAGTTCAGGTTTTCCTACCCTGGCACTGGTGTCCATGGAGGTTTCTGCTTTGGGGTTTGTGCTCTAGTAAGTTGTTATTCTCTACATCCACTTTCTGTACATCTCTCTATTATTCTCTACATCTGCTTTCTCCAAATTGGGAGAGAGCAGTTTGCCCTGTAACCTCACTTCTCTAATGGATTTGAGAAGAACTGTTGATTTTTCCATTTGTTCAGTGTTTTAATTTTTATTAGGATAGAGTGGCAACTTCTGGATTCCTATGTGCCAGTCCAAAAGTCAGTCTCTCAGTTATTTTTCAATTAAAGCCATCTAGTAGGTATACCTCAGAGAAGGCAATGGCACCCCACTCCAGTACTCTTGCCTGGAAAATCCCATGGATGGAGGAGCCTGGTGGGCTGCAGTCCATGGGGTTGCTGAGAGTCGGACACGACTGGGCTACTTCACTTTCATGCATTGGAGAAGGAAATGGCAACCCACTCCAATGTTCTTGCCNAGGTATACCTCAGAGAAGGCAATGGCACCCCACTCCAGTACTCTTGCCTGGAAAATCCTATGGATGGAGGAGCCTGGTGGGCTGCAGTCCATGGGGTTGCTGAGAGTCGGACACGACTGGGCTACTTCACTTTCATGCATTGGAGAAGGAAATGGCAACCCACTCCAATGTTCTTGCCTGGAGAATCCCGGGGACGGGGGAGCCTGGTGGGCTGTGGGGTCTATGGTGTCTATGTGTGGTCTATGGGGTTGCACAGAGTCAGACACAACTGAAGTGACTTAGCAGCAGCAGTAGGTATACCTTCTGATTGCAGCATTTGTTTTTAGTGGTACATATTAATGATGTAATGGACTTCCCAGATAGCACCATGGTAAAGAAACAGCCTACCAATGCAGGAAGCACAAGAGATGCAGGTTTGATCCTTGAGTTGGGAAGATCTCCTGGAGTAGAAAATGGCAACCCACTCCAGTATTCTTGCCTGGAAAATTTCATGGACAGAGGAGCCTGGTGGGCTATATTCCATAGGGTTGCGAAGAATCAGACACGACTGAGCACACACACACAGATTACAGAATATGATGGTGCATCTTACAATTTATGGTGTGATCTTCATTTTATAGATGAGAAAACTGAAGTATAGGGAAGTTAAGCCCCAGGCCACATAGCTAGAAAGTGGGAGGGCTATTTTATTTACTTTTCTATATTGAATTTTTGGGGGTCACACAGCATGCAGGATCTTTATTCCCTGACCAGGGATCAAACTTGAACCCCCTGCACAGAGTCTTAACCATTGGACCGACAAGGAAATCCCAGGAGGGCTAAATTTTGACTGAACCCAAGCAGTCTAACACTAGAGCTCATAATTTTTATGTTTTGCTTTTGACCAACTAGATAACCATGTGCATGTTCATGGCTCAGCCATATCTGACTCTTTACGACTTCATGGATGGTAGTTGGCCAGGCTCCACTGTCCATGGAATTCTCCAGGCAAGAATACTGGAGTGGATTGCCATTTCCTTCTCCAGGGAATCGTACCAACCCAGGGATCAACCCCAGGATCTTCTTATACATTGCAGAAAGATTCTTTACCATCTGAGCCACAAGGGAAGCCTAAGATAACTTTACAACTATAATAACTATGCAAATGAGTATAACTTTGACATTCTACAAAATATTTTTTACTTCCTGATGTGTATCACATAGTTAGGGCAGACACACTGAAATCATACTCACAGAAATCTAGTCAATCTAATCACACTAGGACCACAGCCTTGTCTGACTCAATGAAACCAAGCCATGCCCATGGGGCAACCCAAGACAGGGTGGGTCATGGTGGAGAGGTCTGACAGAACGTGGTCCACTGGAGAAGGGAATGGCAAACCACTTCAGTATTCTTGCCTTGAGAACCCCATGAACAGTATGAAAAGGCAAAATGATAGGATACCAAAAGAGGAACTCCCCAGGTCATTAGGTACCCAATATGCTACTGGAGATCAGTGGAGAAATAACTCCAGAAAGAATGAAGGGATGGAGCCAAAGCAAAATCAATACAAAGCTGTGGATGTGACTGGTGATAGAAGCAAGGTCTGATGCTGTAAAAAGCAATACTGCATAGGAATCTGGAATGTCAGGTCAGTGAATCAAGGCAAATTGGAAGTGGTCAAACAGGAGATGACAAGAGTGAACGTCGACATTCTAGGAATCAGCGAACTAAAATGGACTGGAAGGGTGAATTTAACTCAGGTGACCATTATATCTACTACTGCGGGCAGGAATCCCTCAGAAGAAATGGAGTAGCCACCATGGTCAACAAAAGAGTCC
>SJYX01016621.1:409473-452046 GCA_006410675.1 Oreotragus oreotragus
AAAAACATCTATTTCTGCTTTATTGACTATGCCAAAGCCTTTGACTGTGTGGATCACAATAAACTGTGGAAAATTCTGAAAGAGATGGGAATACCAGACCACCTAACCTGCCTCTTGAGAAATCTGTATGCAGGCCAGGAAGTAACAGTTAAAACTGGACATGGAACAATAGACTGGTTCCAAATAGAAAAAGGAGTACGTCAAGGCTATATATTGTCACCCTGCTTATTTAACTTATATGCAGAGTACATCATGAGAAACGCTGGACTGGAAGAAACACAAGCTGGAATCAAGATTGCTGGGAGAAATATCAATAACCTCAGATATGCAGATGACAGCACGCTTATGGCAGAAAGTGAAGAGGAACTAAAAAGCCTCTTGATGAAAGTAAAAAGGAGAGTGAAAAAGTTAGCTTAAAGCTCAACATTCAGAAAACGAAGATTATGGCATCCAGTCCCATCACTTCATGGGAAATAGATGGAGAAATAGTGGAAACAGTGTCAGACTTTATTTTTGGGGGCTCCAAAATCACTGCAGACGGTGACTGCAGCCATGAAATTAAAGGACGCTTACTCCTTGGAAGAAAAGTTGTGACCAACCCAGATAGCATATTGAAAAACAGAGACATTACTTTGCCGACTAAGGTCCACCTAGTCAAGGCTATGGTTTTTCCTGTGGTCATGTATGGATGTGAGAGTTGGACTGTGAAGAAGGCTGAGCACCGAAGAATTGATGCTTTTGAACTGTGGTGTTGGAGAAGACTCTTGAGAGCCCCTTGGACTGCAAGGAGATCCAACCAGTCCATTCTGAAGGAGATCACCTCTGAGATTTCTTTGGTAGAAATTATGCTAAAGCTGAAACTCCAGTACTTTGACCACTTCATGTGAAGAGTTGACTCATTGGAAAAGACTTTAATGCTGGGAGGGATTGGGGGGCAGGAGAAGAAGGGGATGATCGAGGATGAGATGGCTGGATGGCATCACTGACTCGATGGAAGTGAATCTGAGTGAACTTCGGGAGTTGGTGATGGACAAGGAGGTCTGGCGTGTTGCGATTCATGGGATCACAAAGAGTCGGATACAACTGAGCCACTGAACTGAACTGAACTGATCACATAGTTTTTAACCTTACACTTGCATGTGTTTCAACTTAAGACATTTTTAACACTGTTTCCTTTCTCCATTTTCATTCTGCTAGCCATTGATAGCTTATGGTGAAGGATGTCAGATTCATGATATCTGAAGATTTAGCTTCGGGACCAGGGACCAGACTTGATCACTCTAGAGCTTTTGTGTAGCAGAGTTTTATTAAAGTGAAAAAGGGACAGAAAAAGATTCTGACATAGACATAAGGAGGGGGACGGAGAGTGCCCCCTTAGCTAGCCTTATGAAGGCCTTATATACTTTTTTCAGATCCACTCCCACAACATACAGCTTAAATTAACAAGATTAGAATGAACAATAGAAAGATCTTACCAGACCCACTCCCATAGTATACATTTTAAGATGACAGGATTAGTCAGAAAGTTCTTGTTAAGGAGAAACATGTCCTTGAGCAAGATACATTGTTATATTGACTAAGACAAAGCAATGTAGNCAGATCCACTCCCACAACATACAGCTTAAATTAACAAGATTAGAATGAACAATAGAAAGATCTTACCAGACCCACTCCCATAGTATACATTTTAAGATGACAGGATTAGTCAGAAAGTTCTTGTTAAGGAGAAACATGTCCTTGAGCAAGATACATTGTTATATTGACTAAGACAAAGCAATGTAGAAAAGAATGTCCTTTTCTCCTTGAGAGCCCCAGACCCCTTTCTCCTTCTCAAGGGCTCCGGACCCCTTTCTTCTCCTCAGGAACCCTGAACTTCTTATCAACCTATCTAGGAATTGACTCTCTCACCATGTTGAAGTAACATTATCTGCTATAAACTTGTACCATTGAGTTTGGCTTTATCTGAGTGCTTGTGAGCACTCATTACTCCTTGGAGGTATACATCTATCTATTAACACTTATTTGAATTTTCTGTCTGTCTCACTAGAATATAAAAACTCCAGGAGGCTTGGACCTTGGCTTTCTGAAGAGTTGTATCACTGATGCCTAGAACAGTGACATTCAAAAAATATTTGTTAAAATAAATGTTCAAATGCAAAAAAAAAAAAAAACTGTAAAGTGGATGTTATATCATTATTAGAGACACAATGGTTTTCAAACACTGATGGTGCATTGTGGTCTTTCAATGAAGTCTTGCAATAAAATAACAGACTATCTTCAAAACTAGCCTTCAGTCTTCTAAAAGTAAAAAATATTTGTTAAAATAAATGTTCAAATGCAAAAAAAAAAAAAAAACTGTAAAGTGGATGTTATATCATTATTAGAGACACAATGGTTTTCAAACACTGATGGTGCATTGTGGTCTTTCAATGAAGTCTTGCAATAAAATAACAGACTATCTTCAAAACTAGCCTTCAGTCTTCTAAAAGTATAAGCTATTAATTTTTTAAAATTTCATTTTTCTCTGCTGTTAATTCTTAAAAGTTGAGCTATAATTCTCATGCCATAAAAATCCATCTTTTAAAATGTATGATTCAATAGTTTTTATTATATTCACAAAGTTGTGTGACTATCAACATTATTTAATTCCAGAATATTTTCATTATTCCACAAAATAAAACCTCATACCCGTTAGTAGTCACTCTCCCCCTCACCCTGCTCCTGACCCTTTACAAACAATTGATTTTCTACTCTGGATTTGCTTATTTTGGACTTTTCACATAATGGTATCACAGTACGTAGCCTTTTGTGACTGGCTTCTTTTATTTAGCATAATGTTTTCAAGGTTTACCCATGTAATAGCATGGACAAGTGCTTCATTCTTTTTATGGCTGAAAGATTTTCCATCGTATAGATGTATATAATCTATTTTGTTTATCAGTTCATCGCCCATACTCAACTTCTCTGCTACGGTTCCTGTCAAACACGGAGGGCACAGTCGTTCTACTATCTGATGTTGAGAATACAGGAAGAAGACCAGGTTTGGGACAGAAAGACAATGAGTTCGGTTTTAGGCACATTAAGTATGAGGTACCTCTCTGCAAATGTCCAGTTTATAGTTAAATATGCAAGTCTAAAGCGGAGGCAAGTTCTGGTATGAAGATATCGATGAGGAGCGAGAGAGTTGAACTAACTGAGTGCTATTTGAAACCATGGGAGTGTAAGAAAACACCCAGAAAGATCAGACAGAGCACATTCAGTACTTAGATTTGTAGGGCTCTGCTAGGGAATTTATTTATTGCTGTGGATCATTTTTAAAGTCTTTATTGAATCTGTTATAACATTAACTCTGCTTTATGTTTTAGTGTTTTGAGGTCTTAGCTCCCCAACCGGGGTTCAAACCCACAACTCCTGCATTGAAAGATGAAGTCTTAAACACTGGACCCCCAGGGAAGTCCTTGGTTTAAGTCCTTAGGAGTTCGTTTCTACCTTACATTTTGGTTCTCCAGAGACATTCCCTCTGAGTGATAACTCAGACATGCAGGCTGGCTCTGTCTTGTGACCTCACCACCCTAATTCATGACCACTGTGACTGGGGAGTGCTAAGAGAGAACTGGAGCGAAGGCAGGAGCCGTAAGCGCCTAAGCTGGGAAATGAAGAGTACCACTGCTCTTTGCCACCCCCTAGCCAAGATAAGCCATGTTTGGACCTAACTAAGTGCCAACAGGTTTGGAAACATAGTATTGGGGGTAACCAGAAATGGGAGAAACTAGGTAATGGTGAGTGCTAGCAATGTCTACCACACTTCTATCGGGCAGCAGTCTTCAACCCTCATTCCAATTCTCATTTCCACTAACATCAAAGAGGATGTAAAGTGAGAAAGACCAAGAAGCATAAGATTCATTGTGCCTACTGTTTGTGTCAGTTGCTCAGTTGTGCCTGCCTCTTTGCAACACCATGTACTGTAACCCGCCAGACTCCTCTGTCCATGGGATTTTCCAGGCAAGAATACTGGAGTGGGTTTCCATTTCCTTCTCCAGGGGATCTTCCCAAACCAGGGATCGAANCATTGTGCCTACTGTTTGTGTCAGTTGCTCAGTTGTGCCTGCCTCTTTGCAACACCATGTACTGTAACCCGCCAGACTCCTCTGTCCATGGGATTTTCCAGGCAAGAATACTGGAGTGGGTTTCCATTTCCTTCTCCAGGGGATCTTCCCAAACCAGGGATCGAACCCAGGTCTCCCACATGGCAGGCAGGCTCTTTACTGTCTGAGCCACCAGGGATCCTGGTGCAAGCAGAGATCAATTAAATATTTATACTTTAGGATAAATTACTATTGAAACACAGTTACAAAGTTGAAAAGTTTTTTGAAATCCATGAAGTGTGATTTTTTTATTATAGCTTTCTGTGTCTTGCTTCACCTACCTTACCTTCCCCTGATACGTCCTAATGTTAATCAATTCTTACTTAATTTAATCTGGATTTACAGACAGTTTATTAGGAGACACCCTATAGACAGTAAGATACATGAGTCTGATGTGCAGAGAAGACAGGCTGGAAGGAGATTTGAGAGTCATCAGCAAAAATACTGTAGTACTTGCCCCTCCTCCTTCACTCCCATTTCAAATGGAATAGTAGGGTTGGAAGCCAGACTGCAGTGGATTGAAAAGTGAGAGGTGCAGAAGTGGAGACACTGACTTTTTCAAGAATTTCAGTTCTAAAGGAAAAGAGAAGCAGAGAGCAATAGCTAGAGGAGAGGTTGGGATTGAGGAAGGATTTTTTTTTTAAACATTCGACAGACTTGAACATGCTGAAATGCTATTAGACATAGCCATCCATTGGCAGGCCATTAGAAAGATCAATCAGTCTTCCTGTGTGAAATGTCTAGCTCATCCTTTCTAACAGTCAACAATATTCTATATTGGACTAACAATTTTCCCCTTAGTTTTGACAGCTATCTTATAACTAGGATCTTCAACAGACACAACACTTAAAAATAAAAGAGGCAACACTGCCCAGGATCTTGTTATTATACACACCTCTTTATTCTAAGGTCCTCTCTTTAGAAGCCATATTTTTAAAGCTTTCCTGTCATTATCGCCACAAGCAACAATTTTATTATTCAAAGACACGTTTTACAGCCTGGTATAAGCAATTAAAAGACGACACTCAAAGACTCAGTCACTAGATACCATAGAGGTTCATAGACCATGTGATAGTTTTGAAGGGACAAGGGAAAATGGACAACTATCTCCCTTGGCATACAGAAATCTGGAGTTTTCCTGGCTGGTTTCCAGAGACTTAATGATTAAAGCCAGTATGTTAGAAATTTTGAAGTGGAATTGAGAAAAGGTCTGTGCCCTCTTAGAGTTTATTATAGCCACTACAAAATAGCAGTTTGCAAAAGGTGAGAATAGTGTGGAAGACGGAGATAAAGAATGAAACTTAGCGGGAGATAGGAAATATGACATAAAAAAGAATTGTTGAAAGCTCTGAAAGAAAAGACAAGGATGAACGATAAGCAGAACAAGAAAAGAACCAAGTGAATCCCAAAGGCTGACCTCATCATAGAGTATTTATGTAAGAGATATTGAGCTGCAAGATAAGTTTGCTAAATACTTTCAGTAAGTTAACACTGTGACACCAAAATTTATGCAGGAGATGTCACTGTTATTTACAAGCGCATTTAAAAAGGGGGGAGCACTCTTTTGGAAAAAAAATAGAAGCACACTCTTAAAATGACCTGCAAGATCATCAGTTTCTTGACAAAAAGTACAGCTGTCAGCCTTCAGCTCTTAGCATCTACAAGATGCCCCTCAGATTTCAAGCCAAGGCCATACTCTTCCAGGGCACTCCCCAGCCAGTTCCGAGCACGGCAGGAGTAAGGCCTGGCCGTGTGTGCCTAGTGCAGGACTCTTCTGTGCCCTTTGCTCTAGTGCCCCATCATGTTGGCTAAGACTTTGCCAGATCTACATACAATCCGAAGTTCTTTCTGCCCAATCCCACTTCCTCCCCACTTGCTGTCCCATCATAGGAATCAGGTAGGCACTCCTTTACAAAGGATTTTCTTGCCTAATCAGACTTCCTCCTTTTTTTTTATCTTTCACAGGCATTATGCTTCCTCTCCCCACAAAACTTCATGAACTCCTAACTCTATCTTTACAACCATCTGATGCATACAACTAATGCAAAGAACATAATTACAATTCATGTAT
This sequence comes from Oreotragus oreotragus, assembly GCA_006410675.1. Lineage (NCBI taxonomy): Eukaryota > Metazoa > Chordata > Mammalia > Artiodactyla > Bovidae > Oreotragus > Oreotragus oreotragus. The sequence goes on from SJYX01016621.1 coordinate 415,690, forward strand.
CTGATAAAAGACCTACACCCAGGATATATAAAGAATCTTTAAAATACAGTAATAAGACAACCAATTTTTTTAATGGCCAAAGACTTCATTTTCACAGTATGCAAGTGACACATAGGCACACGAAAAGATTTTCAACATCATAAATCATCTTGAAAATGAACATTAAAACCACAGTAAGATATCACTACACACATATCAGAAGAGTCAATATTAAAAAGACTGAAGTGGTCTTTTTAATAATGGAATATTACTCAAGCATAAAAAAGAATGAAATAATGTGATTTGCAGCAACATGGATGGACCTAGAGATTATTATACTAAATGAAGTAAGTCAGAAAAAGAAAGACAAGCATCATATGACATCACTTATAAGTGAAATTTTAAAAATGATACCAAAAAATTTATATACAAAACAGAATAGATCCACAGACATAGAAAATAAGCCTACAGTTACCAAAAGGGAAAGCAGCGGAAGGGAAAAGTTGGGAGTTTGGGATTAAAACATATACATATACATTCTACTATATATAAAATGGGCTTCCTAGGTGGCTTAATGGTAAAGAACCCGCCTGCCAATCAGGAGACGTGGCTTCAATCCCCGGGTCGGGAAGGTCCCCTGGAGAAGGAAAGGGCAACAAACTCCAGTGTTCTTGCCTGGGAAATCCCATGGACAGAGGAACCTAGCAGGCTACAGCCAATGGGGTCGCAAAGACTGAGACATGACTCAGAAACTAAACAACCACAGCAAATATATAATATAGGTGAATGACAAGTACCACTGTATAGCACCAGGAACTCTCCTCAGTATTTCATAATAAACTATAATGGAAAAGAATCTAAAAATGAATAGGTTATATACATATGTATAGCTGAATTATTTGCTGTACATCTAACAGTAATACAACATTGTAAATCAACAAGGTTTTTAAAGTTAATTTTTAAAAGATTTTTTTTTTAAAGTCTGACAATTCCAGGTGAAGAACAGGATGTGGAGCAACTGACACTAGTGTTCAATGCTGGTGGGAACATAAAGTGGTACAATCACTTTGGAAAACAGTTTGGCATCTTCTAAAGTTAAACTTATACTTACCATGTGACTCAACAATTCCACTTCTGGATATTTACCCCACAGAAAACATGTATACACAAAAAGACCTCTACAAGAATGTCCACAGCAGTTTTATTCACAATAGCCAAAGCCTGCAAACAATCCAAAGGTCCAATAAATGGACAAATCATGCTATATCCATACAATGAAGAGAGTACTTGGCAATAACAAAGAGCAACCTACTGGTACAAGCAGGGCTCCCCAGGTGGCGCCAGTGATAAAGAACCTGCCTGCCGATGCAGAAGACTTAAGACCTGGGTTTGATCCCTGGGTAGGGAGGATTCCCTGGAGAAGGGAATGGCAGCCCACTTCAGTATCCTTGCCTGGAGAATCCCATGGACAGGGGAGCCTGGTGGGCTACAGTCTATGGGGTCACAAAGAGTCAGACATGACTGAAGCGACATAGTGTGCACACTGGTACATACAACCAAATAAAGGGATCTCAAAAACATTATATTGAGTCAAAAAATCACAATACATAAAATGTCATATGTGATTCCATTTTTGTGAAGTTTTAAAACTGGCAAAACTATTCCTGAGTAATATAAATTAGATTGGAGTTGCCTCTGTGAGGCATTAGTGATTGACTGCAAAGAAGTATGAGGGAATTTTCTAGGATGATGGAAATTTCTCTGTCATACTTTTATTTTCATTTTTGGCTGTGCTGAGTCTTTGCTGCTTAGCAGGCTTTTCTCTGGTTTCAGGGAGCAGGGGCTACTCTCTAGCTGCCGTATTTGGTCTTCTCATTGCAGTGGCTTCTCACGTTTCTGAGCACCAGATCTAGGGCACACGGGCTTCAGTAGCTGTGGTTCCAGGGCTCTAGAACACAGGCTCAATAGTTGTGGCACACAGATTTAGATGCTCCACGAAGTGTGGGGTCTTCTCAGATCAAGGATTGAACCTGCACTGGCAGTCTGAGTCTTTACCATTGAGCCACCAAGGAAGCCTGTAATTTCTATATCTTGATTGGGTGATGATTACACAGATATATATGTATTTGTCAAAACTCATCAAACTGTACCCTCAGAATGTATGCATAGTTCAGTTCAGTTCAGTTCAGTCGCTCAGTTGTGTTTGACTCTCTGCGACTCCATGAACTACAGCACTCCAGGCCTCCCTGTCCATCACCAACTACTGGAGTTTACTCAAACTCAAGTCCATTGAGTTGGTGAGGCAATCCAACCATCTCATTATCTGTTGTCCCCTTCTCCTCCTGCCCTCAATCTTTCCTAGCATTAAAGCACATGTCCTGAAGACCAACCATCTTCTATTTTGTAACGTCATCCAGTTTAAGTCTCAGTTTACAAGTCAAAGATTTTAGTCCTTTCATATTTATGACTATGGTATGTTTGGATTATGTAAGGGAAACATTTAGATTTTATGATACATTTAGTTGTTTCTCAGCATACCATTTTTCCTATATATGAGATAGTCTCTTAGCTTGAGATCTGAATTATGGTGCAATTGCACTTGCCTTAGGTAATTTCTCACATAAATTTGCAAGGAAGATACATAGGTGATATATTTTAGGAGTTCTTAGACTATATGTAGAAATTTTAATTTGCTCTCATACATTGGCAGTTATTTGGGTTTACACAAAAGTATAGGCTCTTGGTCCAAAATGCTTTTTCCTCAAAGTTTTATACTGCTGGTTCTACAGTCTTCAAGTATCCTATGTTTTGTATGAGAAGTTGAATGTCCATCATTGTAGAAAACCTTTTACAGAAGCAGTGAGTAATATTGAAGGTGTATAAGTTCAAGTCTAATTAGTTAGATATACGGGGAGTGTACACCAGAGGCCATGTCGGTACTCCATGACATCCACAAAACAGTGGAGATCAAGGTAAAGGTCAACATTTTCTAGATAAAACAAAACTAGAGGAAGAAGAACCCCTTTGATTGTAACATTCTATACAGTTAAGTTCTAGTGCATAAACCAATATTAGCAATCATTTTTAAATTACAAGGGTCATTCAAGAAGGCTTGAAAGATAGATACATACAGACAAACAAAGATAAAGCTTTAAGTGTCATGTAAGCCACAAAATTTGAGAACTGCTTACAATAAACTTGGAATATACAATTTTGAAAAGAGAATAGAGTCTCTCCCAAGACAGATATAATTCTAATTCCATATTGGAATATTTGGAATATATTTTTCAGGGAAAACATTAAGTGGTATTATTTGGAAGTAGAACATTAACTCAAATATCATAGCTATGAGCCATTTCTTTAGCAATTGCAGTCCAGGTAAAGGAAGCCTGATACTTCTAAAACTGCTTGACTGACTTAAGAACAAGTCAGGACAAGACACACTCTGACACCTCTCAGAAAAGGAAATTCCTGATCCACAAGCTTAGGAAACTGATAGGTATTTTGGACATGAGCAAATTAGGACCAATTTGGAATCTATCTGATCCTCTTTTGACAGAAGGGAAAACCCTTGAACAGTAGCAAGAAAGGGACAAAAGGAGTTTATGTTAGAGTGAGCACAGCGTTTGTCTGGCTCGCACGCTCTTAATTTGTTCTTTCTTTGGTTGGCATGCTATTCCTCTGGAGACATTGTTTAGCATATAGATGGTGTGCTACCTCCCCTGCATGTGGACTTTCATTTTCATTTCTGGCAGGAAGTCTCCACTGGGACAAACGTGCTTTTTTTTTTTTTTTGTCATTTCTAAAAGTTTTATTTTATTCTTCTTTTAATATACCTGGTCAATTAGAGAGTCACTTTTTTAATATCATCAAATTTATAATCCCCTGCTTTATTTCTTTTTAAAATTAATTTATTTTTTATTGAAGGATAATTGCTTTTCAGAATTTTGCTGTTTTCTGTGAAACCTCAACATGAATCAGCCATAGGTATACATATATCCCCTCCATACATAAACTCCCTCTGTACTGAAGAATTTATTTACAGGGCAACATGGAGAAACAGAGGTAAGAGAATATACTTACGGACATGGGGAGAGGGGAGGAGAGGGTGAGATGTATGGAAAGAATGACACGTAAACTTACATTACTGTATGTAAAACAGATAGCCAACGGGAATTTGCTGTTTGGCTCAGGAAACTCAGACAAACACCCTTCCGTCCTGTCTTTCTTTCCCTTGTCCTGACTTTTTTTGCCTGACTGCTGTGCCCTGTTGGACTGGCCTTCCTACACAGTTGTAGTGGGAAAGTCAACAGGGTAGATCATTGTTGGGTTTATGGGTCTAAAACATTTGGTGCCACTTTAGTTCATGGTATGAAGCTCAACTCAAATTTAAATGGAAGTATGCTCAGTCTCCACTTATTGACATTTAATTCTTTTGTAGAAAGTTCTCAGTACTATGGAGTGGTAACTTTCCTAGACATGTCTCTATTTATTACTTGCCTTGGGAATACTGTCTGTGTAATCAGTGGATAGTAAATAACAAGAATAGAGGATTTAGATTCTGTAACCTTGCCTAAATACCTCTCCTTCTTTTCTATCTCCTATATCTATTATTGGAAGGAATTATTATAAAAGAGACTAATGTTTAGGTATCTATGGCCCACATGAAGAGAAAAGCCTCTAGAATTAAAATGTCAAACTTTAAGCAAAATGAGAAAAAGTTTCAGTAAGTAGGATTTTTTGAACATTTTATTCATGAACTTGAAAGTGCATAATAGGAAGATAAATGTGATCTCCATTCTTCTTCACTGTGTAACCCCCAAATCCTTAAAGAAACTACGCTTGTTTATTAGTCCCAGAGAAGTCTAATGACTGAGTAATTAATTAGGGTTTGGAACTATGGCATTCAGAAGGCTATGAAATGAATCTGCCTTTGTTGCTCTGGCTCTTATGCTATTAAATCTGCTCTTCCTTTTTGCTAACATGTGACTCTTGCATGGAGATTGCTCACGATCTGGATTATATGCCACTCCTCCCTGTATATGTGCCTTCATCACCATGTCATAAGCCTCAGGTGAAGGAAGAGTTCCATGGAGATGTCAAAGAGGACCTTCCCTGTGAAAAGAAAATCTTCAATAATTAATTGGTCAACAGGTAGGTGTGGTTGGGCTGAGGTCTTTCTCTGGTGACACTAACTCTTTGTTAATATAAATGGTAAAACCCCTATTCTCACACTTCTGTGTTCTTTTATTAGAGAAAGGGAATTTTAGAATTTAATGGATGAACACTTAACAAGTCATGAGGTTAAACCCTAAAATGCCCTTGTTCTGCTTGCTAATGTAGAAGAAAACATGTGAATAACCCAAGCTACTTTAAAAAAAAATTTGTGCTTATTTAACCATGTAAGAGAAGTTTCAAGAGTGCAGGTTTAACACTCAAGCGGTTCAGCTGGGGGTATAGGAGATAACATTCTCAGAGCTCCTCCCATTCCTGCCTCACTTACCTTCCAGGGTCTGCAGTGGACAAGAAATGAGTACAGGGGAAAATATCATCAGTACAGTCAGGATCACACATATATCACATATCCAAGTACTGTACAATGGGAATAGGGCATCTGAATCAGAGACTGGAAAAGAGGGAGGATTTTTAAAAAAGGTGTTTTTTAAACAAAATGAAATAGAATTGGAAAAGATGCACAAATAAGGGAAACATGTGTAGAGCCCACTTGATAAGAAGATGGAGCAGTGATAAAGGAAAATCTGCCTTCTGGCCCTCATTTACATGTATTTTCTGAGCCCAGTTTGTGACCGCACCTCCAGGCTTCATGATAAGATAAGACTTGCTAGTTTGGATGAACCAGGGTGCATATGCAGTTTGAACTGAGTCTTGAAGGCAAACTGTGAAGTTCCATCTCTACTCACTCATCCACAGATAACTGAAGACAGACTCTTATCTACTTTTATACTCTTGGTTAGGAGATATAGAAGCAAAATGTTGCAGAAATGTCATAGATATAATACAGTGGGCCTCTGTGCAGGTGGCTAAAACAAAATTATTTGTAACTCCAGCTCAGTGGTGGAAGGCAAAATTTGAATATGCACTGGATATAATCACAATATCTAAGGAGCTCAAAGTCAATCTATTTAAATAACAAATGGACAAACAGTGATAAAAGAAAGTCATGATCACTCAATTCAAGTCATATTTCAGGAGGTAACTAATAAATTAAATAATAAATGGGAAGATACGAACATGAAGAGAAAACAGAAAACAAAAAAGAGAAGGAAAGAGACACATACCATGGAGTAGAAAGTTCTGATTGATAGCTATCTACAGCTATAAAAAAAGAAGAGCTAAAGAATGGAAAAAATTTGAAACAATAGTAGTTGACAATTTTTGAGACCTCATAAAAAACACTAAAAAATCACGGAGCCCTACAAATATCTATTATGAAAAATTTTTTAAATCCCATAGTACACGTGTGCATACGCACACACACACACACACACACACACACAGGCAAGTAAAATTTCTTTAATCAGCCAGAGGATAAAGTTCACATTCAAGAGTCACAGTCAAACTGACAGCAGATTTCTCAATAGAATAGAAGCCAAAATACTACCATAATATATTCAATGCACTGGAAGAAATAACTTCCAACCTAAAATTCTATAACTATTGAAATAAAGTTGAGGTAAAGATTGCCAGTCAGAATGTTAGTATTTGTAAAGTCTGAGATGCAAGAGAGAATAAATGTTTTTTTAAAAACTTTAAATATATAGATAAACTTAAATAAAAGTTTATGTGACAATTATAAGTGAAAACAGAGGGAATTGTTTGAAATTATAAAAATAAAAATGTAATTACTAAAAATGTACAACAAAAGTAAATGCAAAAATGAAAACATACACAAAAGAAGGTCACAAAATATTAATAAGCACAAAATATCATTAGAGATTTGAAACATCAGTAAGCAAAAGGGATAAATTATCCATTTAAATGACAATTATCAACATCGAATTAAAATTTAATTATATGATTTTTTGCAAGAAGAATATAAAAGCATGAGCACACAGAAAAATTTAGATAAAGATTTTTATAAGATTGAGGGTTAAAAAAAGATATACAATGCAAACAAAAGATTACCAGTGCAGCTATGCTACATTTAACAAAGTAGATACCAAGGCAAGAAAGCATTATTACCTACACTGTAATGATTAATATCCTCTTTTATCAGTAACATTTATCAATTTTAAATGTATGTGTACCTAATATGGCTTCAAATTAAAGAAGTATAAAGAAAAATTGACAAATTAAATCATTTATATTCAATCCAATTATTCATATTTTGGATTTAAGTTTTTATCATTTTTTTAATTTACTTTTTATATTTTCCCTATTTCTTATTTCTCTATTTCCCCTTTAATGAATTTTTGAGGTACTTTGAACTTTTTATTATCATATTTTAATTTATCTTTTGTGTTTTGAAATTCTATCATTTTACACATTTTTGTTTGTTTTGATGATTGCACTAAAATATATATTAAAATATACATATTCAACTTTCTACAACCTACTTGGAATCACAATTTTACCACTACAATTAGGTCCCTTTAATTGTCACTACTTTATGTTGTAGTTGTCATATATTACATCTATATCTAGATACATTAAAATCCAGTGGGACAATACTGATTTTTGTTTTCTACAACCAAACATTTTTGAAGGTTGTTTTTGTATGTTTGTTTGTTTTTTACTTACTTCCATTGCTATGGTCTGAATTTTTGTGTCTCTCTCAAAATTTATATGTCAAAATCCCAACACCAAATGTTGGGCTATATTAGGAAGTATAGCCTTTGGGAGGTCATGAGGTTGGAACCCTCATGAATAGGATTAGTGTTATTATAAAAGAGACCACACTAAGTTCTTCGGGTCCCTTCTGCCATGTTAGGACATAGTGAGAAGGTACCAGCTGTGAAACAGGAAGAAGGCCCTCATTAGAATATGATCACCCTGGCACTTTAATCTCGGACATTTCAGCTTCCAGAACTGTAAGAAATTAATTTCTATTGTTTATAAGCTACCAGATCTGTGGCATTTTGTTATAGTAGCCTCAATGAACTAAGATCAAGCCATTTGTTATACACTTCCAGTGATTGTACCTTTGTCTAGAGTCAACTCGTAGGGCAACGTGGAGAGAAATAACCAATGGTTTTTCAAGAACTCAAGAGAAGAACGACATTCTAATAGGTTTATCCAACTATTTACTATTTCTCTTGTGCTCTGCTTAGTCGCTCAGTCGTGGCCAACTCTTTGTGACCCCATGGACTGTAGCCCATCAGGCTCTGCTATCCATGGGGATTCTCCAGGCAAGAATATTGGAGTGGGTTGCCATGCTCTCCTCCATGGGGTTTTCCCAACCCGGGGTCTCCTGCATTGCAGGTCGATTCTTTACCAGCCGAGCTACACAGGAAGCCCACCGCTTCTCTTTTTCTTCCTTAATTCCTAATGTTCATATTTCCTTCTGGTATTATTTCCCTTCTGCTTGAAATTTTTTTTAGCAATGCTTCTCAATAGCTAACCTGAAACTAATGGTGTGTAGGTACATGACAGATAGGTGATAGATAAATATGTAGATGTTAGAAGGTTAGATAAATAGGTAGATACATAGATAGGTATTGCAGCATGTATATGGTAGTCTGACATTGGTTTAGGGTACTCAGACCTCCCATACTGTTAGAATTTCATCTTGTACAGTCTTACACAGTTTTACTACTTTCTGATTAACTTCAGAGGTTTGGCCTTTGTCTTCATATTTGTAAGGATTTGAGACTTGGGTTTGTAAATGGAGGTGCAATTGGTTTATATATACCTGGACATGCAAATAGTTTATATATAACTGGAGATGCAAATGATTTATAACTGGAGATGAAAATGTGCTTTATTTGTGGGCATTAATCGCCCACAAATATGTAATAGATTGGAAAAACGCTTAGCAAATAATAAAGGGATTCTTTTGTTTACTCTGGCAGTCATTTTTCTATGTAAATATTTCCCAGTGATTGCAAACTAATGAAAATATTGCTAAATTCTCAGATATTAGCATCATAAGGCATATGGCATAGTATAATTACACTTCTAAATGACAGCTAAATATATAGTAAAGAGGGTTAAGAGATAGCTTTCAATAGTCTTGAAACTGAGCAGATAATAAAAATAAGCAAAACTTTACATTTTAATTTTTTCATTAATTTTTCAAAGATGGTCTCCAATCCAAAACTGCTTATGAATCGTGACTTGGAGTCAAACTATAGGTAATATCAATAATCGGGTTTTACAACAGAAAGATATATAATAAACATGTAACTGAATCATTTTACTATACAGTAAAAAGTAACTTAACATTGTAAATCACCTATAGTTCAATAAAATAAATTTTAAAAAAAATTGGGTTTTGTCCAAGTGCCCCTCCACAGATGATTGGTTTAAGATGTGAAACACACACACACACACACAGGAAAACTACTCAACCATAAAAAAGAATTAAATATTGCCATTTGCAACAATATGGATAGACCTACAGAATATCATATAAAGTGAAATCAGACAAAGACAAATACTATGTGATATGTGTGGAACCTAAAAAAATACAAACGAATCTATATATAAAACAGGAACAAAGATGTGGAGAGCAAATGTGGCTACCAAAGGGTAAAAAGAAGGCAGGAGAGGGATAATTCAGCTGTATGGGATTAACAGACACCAACTACTATACATAAAATAAATAAGCCACATGGATTTAGTCTACAGCACAGGTAGTTATTAATACATTCAATATCTTATAATAACCTACAATGAAGAATAATTTTGAAATGTATATATATCAGTTCAGTTCAGATCAGTCACTCAGTCATGTCCGACTCTTTGCGACCCCATGAATCGCAGCACACCAGGCCTCCCTGTCCATCACCAACTCCCAGAGTTCACTCAAACTCATGTCCATCGAGTCGGTGATGCCATCCAGCCATCTCATCTTCTGTCATCCCCTTCTCCTCCTGCCTCCAATCCCTCCCAGCATCAGAGTCTTTTCCAATGAGTCAACTCTTCGCATGAGGTGGCCAAAGTACTGGAGTTTCAGCTTTAGCATCATTCCTTCCAAAGAAATCCCAGGGTTGATCTCCTCCAGAATGGACTGGTTGGATCTCCTTGCAGTTCAAGGGACTCTCAAGAGTCTTCTCCAACACCACAGTTCAAAAGCATCAATTCTTCANCTGGGTGTTGCTTTTGCTCTGGCTCCATCTCTTTATTCCTTTTTGAGTTATTTCTCCACTGATCTCCAGCAGCATATTGGGCACCTCGCAACCTGGAGAGTTCATTTTTCAATGTCCTATCTTTTTGCCTTTTCATATTGTTCATGGTGTTCTCAAGGCACGAACACTGAAGTGGTTTGCCATTCCCTTCTCCAGTGGACGTTTTGTCAGAACTCTCTTCCATGACCCTATGCATAGCACTGCATGTAAATTATAGATTAATAAAATTGACTTTTTAAAATGTATTCGTGTTTGTAAATACTATTCTAATAAACACCAAATACTGAACATATAAACACAATATCTAATAGTATTCATTGGTATTGCAAATGGAATATTTATCTAATCTATGCTTTTAGATGGTTATTGCTAAAAAGTAAAGAGGCTATTATTGATCAATTTATTTTTTCTATATCCAGAGAACTTCTCGAATTCCTTTATTCATTTTGTTTTTAACTGAAGTCTTAGTCTTGGGCTTCCTTAATAGCTCAGTTGGTAAAGAATCTGCCTGCAATGCACAAGATCCTGGTTTGATCCCTGGGTCAAGGAAGATCCGCTGGAGAAGGGATAGGCTCCCCATTCCAGTATTCTTGGGCTTCCCTTGTGGTTCAGATAGAGAATCCAGGAGACCTGGGTTCCTGCAATGTGGGAGAACTTGGTTTGATCCTTGGGTTGGGAAGATCCCCTGGAGAAGGGAACAAGTGCCCACTCCAGTATTCTGGCCTGGAGAATCCGATGGACTGTATAGTCCACGGGGCCGCAAAGAGTCAGACATGACTGATCAACTTTCACTCACTTTATTTAGGCATGCTATCACATAAACAGCAAAAAATAAAAATAACGTCATTTCTTATTATCCAACATTTATACAGGTTACTTTGTTTACTTCTCTTTTGCATTAACTAATCTCCAAATGAACGCTGAATAATCATGGTGATCACCAGATGTTCTCTTTTCCCTACTTTAAGGGAAATAGTTTAACATCTGAATGTTTAGGATAGTACTTGCTTTGGACTTCCTTATAAAATCCTTATCAGTTTGTGTTTTCTATATTATTTTGTTAAGAATGATTCTTTTTAAAAAATTTTAAGTGTGTGTGTGTGTGTGTGTGTGTGTGTGTGCTCAGTCATGTCCAACTCTTTTCTGCCCCATGGACTGTAGCCCACCAGGCTCTTCTGTCCGTGGAATTTTCCAGGCATGAATACGGAGGTGGGTTGCCATTTCCTACTCCAGGGGATCTTCCCAACCCAGGGACTGAACCAGTGTCTCTTAAGTCTCCTGCATTGGCAGGAGAATTTTTTACCACTGAGCCACCTGGGAAGCCCAACTGACTTTTCTGCTTTTATTATTACAATGCATGGTTTCTCTTTTAAAGTGTTGATTCAGTGAAATACAGGTTTCCTAATATTGCAACAATTTGCTTTCATGAAATAAAACCTCTTGAGTTATTATTTTGATAAGATACTGGATTCTCTTTTAAATACATATTCATAAGCTAACTTAAACTTTGGGAGTTCTTTCATATTAACTTTAGCAGATGAGAGTAAAGCTGGTTTCATGAAATGATTTAGGGAGTTTCTTTTTCTGTGTTCTACAAGAGTAAAAAAAATGATATTTATTTATCCACCATTCTTTAAAGATTAAAAAGGATTTAAAGCATTTGACTGTAAAATTCTCATCCCTATGCTATTTTTATAGTAGATAATCTCCAATTTTTCTATGGTAATTAGTTTCTTCATGTTTTCTACTTGCTTGATAAATTTTATTAGGAAGTCATTCATATCACCTGTTTTCAAATGTGTCACAAGTTTTAGTAATTTATAATATTTGATTTTTCCTATATCATTACATTCCTTCTCATTTTTATCTCAGAAGAGGATTGTCTGTTTTAGTCGTGTTTTCAAACAACCAGCTTTTGGAATTACTTATGCAAGTTTGGGTGCTTGTATTTTATTACTTTCAATTGTTTCTTTACTGCTTCCCTTACTATCAATTTGTTTCTAACTAAGAGACATAGTAATTCTGTCTTTTCTTTCTTCTTTAATAATAAAAAATTAAAGCCTCCAGAATTGCCTAATAAGACAGCTTTCTTTGTTCTCAAGTTTTTTTGGTAAGAATTATTCTGATTTTTATTGTTTATTATGTTGTTTTAATTTTTATTTACTTTTTGATTCAAACGCTATTTAGGAAATGCTTATGTCCAACATTATATTTAAATTATAATTTAAATTATTGGAGTAACTTATTTATTATCAATTATAATGGATTATGATTCATTTATTAATGTTTTCAGTTACAAAGTATACAATGTTTTTATACATATTCCATGGACCTACCAAATATTGCCTATATTTTTCATATATTAAATATATACAAATTTTTTCTCTGAACATTTAAAATGGTAACATATACTACCCAACTGCCCTCACTCACACACAGACCCATAGCTCTCTTTACTTTATTTTTAAATATTTTTTCGTAGCATGTATCATAATCTTGTAACAAAAGGTATAATTTACTTATATAGTGTTTATTTCTTATCCTCTGGCAATTCCTCATGAATGTCAGAGCTGGGACTTCCGTGTGTTGTTCACTGATGTATCTCAAAAGCATATAACAGTGCCTGGCACAAGGCAAATATTCAAGAAAATTTGTTAGCTAAGTAAATCATCATTACCACACGGTCTTCCCTGGTGGCTCAAACTGTAAAGAATCCGCCTGCAACGCAGGATACCCTGGGTAGGAGAGATCCTTTGGAAGAGGGGATGGCTACCCACTCCAGAATTCTTCCCTGGAGAATTCAATGCACAGAGGAGCCTGTAGGGCTACAGTCTGTGGGGTTGCAGAATCACACAGGACTGAGCTATGAACACACACCAACACTGTGCACGCAAAGGGCCAAACAGGAATACTGATGGTATCTATTCATTCACTAACTTTTGTTTCAACACCTACTATAATTCGGAACAGTGCTGGTGCTGAGTTCCTATATAAAGACAAGTCTCCATCCTCACCAGTGGTCTTTTCTGGCATTTCAGAAAGAACAGGAATCAGAGAAGAATGCTGTGAATCAATGAGAAATATATTTCGTTTCATAAACGCTCTCTATATTTACTGATCTCAAAAGGGCTGCAATATCTTAACTTCTTTAATGTCCTTTGTTCCACGCTCCTAACAATTGAAACAATCGGGCACTGAAGAGGATTCTAAAATGACGGCGTGCCTCAAAAGAACTACCTCGAAGGGTTTTGCCAATGCACACGTCTTCAAAACCCAGACCCCAGCAAACACCACGGTAGAAGAGCACAGTGTTTCATTGAACGCTGGCGTTGCCTTCCGCAGTCAAGGTCAGAGGGGTTCCACGTGGGAGGAACCCGCCTCGCCCGTAAGTGCACGGCGACATTCCCAGCTTAGTAATGGGTACTTCCAAATATCAGAAAGCAAAAGCCTCGAGGGGAAACCAGGACCTTCCTGGGACTGGCGACCACCCTACGAACACGTCACAACGTTCAGACACCGCGCACATCTACGCGCACGCGCAGCGGTGCCTCGAGGGTCTGTCTTCGCCCCGCCCCTTGGACCGGAAGGAGTTGCCGGCCTTTCCGGCGTCCGGCGATCCTGTGATTGCCTCAGTGATGTCGTGGGTTCAGGCTGCCTCTTTGGTCCCAGGTCCTGAAGAAGAGGAGGACGTGTTTGACGAGGAAGCTGATGAGTCGCTCCTGGTGCAGCGGGAATGGCGGAGCCATATGCAGAGACGAGTCAAAGTAAAGCTGCGTGGAGAGGGCGGGGGTCCATTGCTGTACCGGGTTGTTAGCGTTGGAGCTGGGAGTTGTGAGAAGCTGGGGTCCCAGGATGAAGGCCGGAGTGGTCGCGGCCTGGCCTGGCGCTGCCCTCCCTCTCCCTTACCATTCAGTCTGGCCCATGTCCTGCTAGCGTTTCCCAGTGGGTTACTTGAAACCGTGCGACACCACAGGATGCGTTCCTCGAGCCCCCGTGGAGTGTGTTGGATGGACACCGGGAACCGAAAAATATAACCTTTGTCAAAGACTTTGAAGAGATTTCAGTTTGATGGGCATTAGAGGGAAAGAGGCGGATGAGAAACATTTACACTGTTCTAATTATGTCTGTCTAAAGACGTAGGCAGTTGACATGGGTTGCTTGAATGAGTGGGGAGCATAAAGTTAGGAGCAGTGTTAATCAGGACAGATGGAAAAAGTGAACTTAAGAATGTTGTCAGAGGGCAGTAAGAGAAAGCTAATAAGGAATGGAGTCACAGAGTCACAAGACTGAGCGACTGAACAAAATAAGGAATGGTGGTGGCTACGTAAGGGAGTATTAATGTGTTTTTTTAATTTGTTAGGTGTGAATTATTCATCTCTAATTTGTCCTACTATTCATTTAGTCTCAGTTTAATACCACACACCCAGTTTCCAGGTGGAGCTTTCAGAGCTTAGTTCAGGGTGAGGACCAAATGATGAGATCTGTGCCTGCTAGTGTGCTTGCCAACCATTAAATTGCCATTAAATCTGCTCTTGTTTAATGACTCAGTAAAATAATATTTGCTTAGCACAACAACAATGTTGTCAACTTCAGAAATGCCTTAGTGAAGCTGAGGCTAAACCAGTAAATATTGAGCACCTTTTGAGTGTTGTGGCAGGACAAAATCCTTGGGCACAGAGGATTTTCAGTTTACTTAAATTAAGGAAAATTTCTAAATCAAGCAGAATTTCTAAAACCAGCCCTCTCATCTTCCTTTTACTATACCAATTTCCTCTTTCCCTACTCCAGTTCCAAGACCTTGGTAACCCTGCCCTGCCTTACTCACCCACAACAGTCCAGTTTCTAAAGGACCAGACACCTAATTCTCCATGTTTCCTTTCTGTGGAGCTATTGCTAACATGGATTATATATATATATATATATGTATGTATAATCAGTATTTTAAAATGTGTCAAATGAATCTATACTACAAAAATGGGATAAACCAACAATAAACTTTTATGAGAAGCATAGTCTACTTTGGTTGTGTGATTATGCCATATGTTATAGAACCATGATGTTAAATAACACAATAGAGGCCTGTTTCATCAGTTTCTAAATTGGTTCTGTGACTTTCTAGAAAAACCTACACTGGTTTACTTGGTGTTAAGTTACAACTGTAATTCTTCATTACTTATTTTTAGGAAGGCTACAGAGATGGAATAGATGCTGGCAAAGCAGTTACTCTTCAACAAGGCTTCAATCAAGGTTATAAGGAAGGTGCAGAAGTCATCATAAACTATGGACAACTTAGAGGAACATTGAGGTAATTTTTAAAACTTAAATGCTGAATTACTTTAACCTTTGTACTAGTGGAGGGTTTTGATGAAAGTAATATGTAAAAATAAAGTGTAAGCTGAACTGTTTCCCCTAGTGTTAAATCCACAAAAGGGTACTGCAGAGCATAGACTAAAATTGCCTTCAAAAAGTCAGCAGTTATCCACTTTAATATATGAGCCAGATGTTGTCTTTTATTGCGAAGAAATGATACAAAGGTGTCTTCTTTTTTGCTACCTGAACTACCACCAATCTGTATCTCAAAGTAATTGAAAAAAATCTTCAGGTTTTAGGTAACGTTTTTATTCTTGCACATGTGGCAGAACACAATAAAACAGATGTCTAGACTAGCGGTCGGGGAAGGCAATGGCACCCCACCCCAGTACTCTTGCCTGGAAAATCCAATGGACAGAGTAGCTTGGTGGGCTGCAGTCCCATGGGGTCGCTAAGTCGGACAGACTGAGCGACTTCACTTTCACTTTTCTCTTTCATGCATTGGAGAAGTAAATGGCAACCCACTCCAGTGTTCTTGCCTGGAGAATCTCAGGGATGGGGGAGCCTGGTGGGCTGCCGTCTATGGGGTCACACAGAGTCGGACACGACTGAAGTGACTTAGTAGCAGCAGACTAGCGGTACCTGATGAAGAGTATAGCCAGTAACAGAAAAAGTATTCCATTTACTTTATTCCTGAACTTTGAACACCTGTCAGGATTTCATAGGAATAATGGCATATATTAGAACCAAGTGATCCAAAGGCACATGGAGCTACAAGCACGGCAGGCTTGTCCTCTTTGATGCTTTGTACCTTTTAAACTGTCCTCTGTAGAGAAAAACATAAATGCTTCAAAGAATCACTGAGTTTTACAAGGTATGAAATAAAAGTTATCAAAACAGGACAGAGACTTCCCTGGCAGTCTAGTAGTTAAGACTCTGTCTGCACTTTCAATGCAGGGGATGCAAGTTTGATCTCTTGTCAGGAGATGAAGATCCCACATGCCATAAGATGGCACAGCCAAGAAAAAAATAAAAATAAAATTAGAAAAAAGTTATCAGTACAAAAGTTCATTACATTTGAGGGTTTATAAAATTCAGCTGTCAGGAATCAGCATTTATAGTATACTATAGTAAGAAAATGATCATGTGTTCATCTTCACATCAAGTTAAATTAATTTTTATAAGCTTAGAAAGCTTATTGCAAGGTATCTGCTGGCAGTGCAGTGGATTTGGACTTCATGTTTTTATTTTCATGGCCTGCGTTCAGTCCCTGGTCTGGGAACTAAGTTACCACAAGCTGTGTGACATGGCCAAAAAAAAAAAAAACTTGTTGCTAACATTATTACTTTTCACAACAACCATATTTCATGAGATGAATAATATGAATGTAGGAAAGTAAAAGTACTATCTATACTAAAAAAACAGTAAAGAAAAAAATTATTAAGACTGGAAGAATTCTAACCTTCTTCAATAAAATTGTTAGTAAAGTATCTAACAAAGTTGGAAAAGTGAGTTGTCTCAAAACTTTTTTTCCCCTCACCTTCAGTTTTGATGTCAAGCAGCTATATGGTTATAACAGTGATTTTTAACCTTGGTTACACCTTGTTATCAGCTGGGAAGCTTTTAAAAAATAACACCCCCAGAGATTCTGATTTAATTGGTCTCAGGTATGACCTGGACCTTGATAAAGTTTAAAAGTTTTGCAGGCAATTCTGATGTGCATCCAAGATTGAGAAACACTAGTTTAGAAGCTGGTTGCTGCCTTTAAAAGAAAACTAATTTTTCAGGTTTTTTCTTTCTCTGGAGTTGTATCCATCTTCAACAGAAGCTACACAGTCATAAGGGGAAAATAAAATCAGGAGAAATAGATGAGGACCTGTGAAGGAGGGGTTATGAATTATAAACAGTGTATATGATTAACTCCAGTTGTTTAATTTCTGTTGAAAGATAATGTCCTTATATTTATAATCTTATTTTACCATCATTACTTTCCTGATTTTGACTCACATTGCTATTATTAATAATTTTTGCATGATTTTATCTAGAAGAGAAACATGTAAGCCTTAGCTTCAAAAATTCTAAAAGCCTTTGATTGTTTAATTTTCCCTCTTTAACTCTTATTTATATTTTCGTTCAGTGCTTTGCTCTCCTGGTGTCACCTTCATGATAATAGTTCGGCTTTGATCAGTAAAATAAATAATCTTCTGGATGCAGTTGGCCAGTGTGAAGAGTATGTGCTCAGACATCTGAAATCAATTACTTCACAGCCACATGTTGTAGATTTATTGGACTCCCTTCAGGATATGGACCTTTGTCATGTAGCTCCAGCTGAGGAAAAGATTGATGAAGCTAAAGATGAAAGATTCTGTGAAAATAATGCTGAGTTTAACAAAAATTTTAGTAAGAATCTTAGTCAGGTAGATTGTTCATCTTTAGAATGTTGTAGAGCCCAGGAGCATGCATGCCTTGAAAACCCAAGCCTCACTTGGATTTTAGAACAGACAGCCAGTTTGGTAAAACAACTGGGAGTATCAGTAGACATATTACAACACCTCAAACAACTATAAAAATTACCTTCACTTTAATAATGGAACCAATGTTCAGAACATTCTTAGAACATTTTTTTCTGAACAAGCTAACCAAAATTTGCACTGGTTTCTACACTTCACTTGTAAGGGTATCCCCTCATGTAATGTTGAAATATCTTCAAAATTAATACTATTAAAGGTAATATAATCCTTCTTTCTTTGTCACTGGTAATTTTTATGTGGTTTAAGATATGCTCAAAAATTCCAGTTGTCTTCATTTTCAAATTTCTGGGGACTCATTACTATCAGAAATTAACAAGAATTAGACTACAGTTGCCCCTTGAACAACACGGGATTTAAAGGTACCCATCCACTATGCAGTAAAAAAAATCTGCATACTACTTATAGCTGGCCCTCCATATCTGCAGTTATGAGTCTCAGATTCAACTAGCCTCAGATCATATAGTACTGTAATATTTACTATTGAAAAAGGTCCAAGTGTAAGTGGACCCTCAGAGTTCACACCCATGTATTCAAGCATCAACTGTTGTTTTGTAAGGACTTAGCCCTACTTTCTGCTCCTGTCACATTGTCTTGTGATTAGGACCTCATCAACTAATCAAACTAAAGTTACAAAAAATAACCTAATGGCTAAAGTTGTAAATAGACACAGATATATATGTAGATGTATTATATTTGAAATTAAGAGGCTAATAAAGCTGAAGACATGTTTATACTGATAAAAACAATTCTAAAGTTTGCTTTAGTTTTTTTATTTAAGTATTACTGATTTTTTGTTGAAATGTAATTTTTTTATAATGTTTCAAGTGCACAGCAAAGTGATTCAATTATATATATTTTTCATTATAGTTATTGCAAAATATTGAATATAGTTTTATGTGCTATACAGTAGATTCTTTTTATCTATTTTATATATAGTATTGTGTACATGTTAATTTGAAACTCCCAATTTATCCCTACCTCCTTTCTCTTTTTAGTATCTGTAAGTTTGTTTTCTATGAAAGTCTGTATCTATTTGTATAATTTTTTTAGTTTCCACTTATAAGTGATATGATATTTTTTGTTTCAGTTTTGTGATGATTAGAAGTAAGGGCACAATTCCAAGAAAATACAGAAAATACATATCATGCTCAAGTACTTACCTAGCTTTTCCAAGTTTTAACCAGTTAGTAGTATTGCTTGACAATGTGCCAGATTATTCCTAAACTGCAATTTTCCTTTATATTTTATTTAGTAATAAAACATTGAAACCACTGACTTCTTTATTACCTCGTAGCAATATTCTTAGTCTAGCATAGACAAAATTAGATTCAAATTTTTGCTCTAGGACCTAAGCATATAAGATCAGGAAAAAGTTTTCCATCACTTTTTTGCCTGAAACACAAATTTATGTAACAAATCGACTTCAGAGACACCCAAATGATTGCCCCTCATTGATAGCCTTAACTTATATCTATCATCTACTCTAAAAGACAGTCTTATCTGATAAAAGAGGTATTTCAGGAGATCAAGAAAATGTACTACTGCAATCTTGAACTTCCTTAAAGTTCACCAAACATTATGAAATTGAGGCAATAAATTTGAAATTAGAAACCCATAAAGTGTTTAGAATTTATTAAAACATACTGAAGATAAGTGACATTTGATAGCTGGTTTTTAAAAAGTATCTGATTACATCTCTCTAGATGTAAATTCAGTAATTTGCCTTGTTATACAGATACTATTACCATATGTATGAATGCAGCAAAAATCTCAAATCCACCTGGAACATTATAAGCAGTCTCTAAAATCTTAGATATGAAATATACCCATCTTTAATAATATATCTCAAGAAAGTCACCCTGAATAAAAATTTCATGAGTGCAGCAAATCTAGAGATTTTATCTGGGCTCACCCTGACATTCCCTGAAGATAACAACCTTTGACGCCATTGAAAATAGGGTGTTTTGTGTAGATGTTCACAGAAAAGAGAGCCAAGAGAATTAGGTGAGTTAAATGAGGCTGTTAGATTGAAAACATCTCTTTAAGTTTACATTGCCTTTTGAAAAACACAGAAGTTTCTGAATTGCAGAGAGAAAGTAATGGAATGCTCATTTTATACCTGTGTTTCCTGAGCCTCTGTACTAAAACCAGCAAGAAACCTTGCCTTGTGTCTTTTACCCTGCCTTGTATATCGTAGGCCTACCAGTTCTTGCCATGAAAAGACCCTTAGTTAGTTAGTTCAGTCTTGCCCCAAAGCAGATATAGCCAAGAGTTTCAAGACCCAGGATCCAGACATTAGGCTTGGGTGATGTGGTTTCCTTAGAAACAGAATTTTCACCTTAAATAAGTTATTTCTAGATACTGACATACCTGGAGTTTTTTTATTTGTTGGGTTTTTTTAAGCCCATAATACTGTTGTCCTCTGACAGAGCTGTTGAAGCCACCAAAATTCTTGTGATACACAGACAAGTGGACAGTGGGCAGCTGAATTCACCTACCTCATCCTTACCTCATTTATATCCTTAGCACTGCTCATTAACTGCTTTTGTGGTACACCAAAATAAAAGCCTTGAACGAAGTCCAAGCTGTGATTTTCACCTGTCTTCAAACTAATTAAAGCTTTGTGTTCCAGTCTAAGATAAAGAGAAATAAATATAGAGATTCTTTTTCAAATTCTTTTCCATTATAGTTTATTTCAGGATATTGAGTATAGCTCCCTGTGCTGTATAGTAGGACCTTGTTATTTATCCATTCTGTATATAGTAGTTTGCATCTGCTAATCCCAAACTTCTTATCCATCCCTCCCTGACATCCCTTCCCTCTTGGCAACCACAGGTCTGTTCTCTTATGTCTGTGAGTCTGTTTCTGTTTTGTAGATAAGTTCCTTTTGTCATATTTTAGAGTCCACATGTAAGTAATGTCATATGTTTCTCCTTCTGACTTCACTTAGTTTGATAACCTCTAGTTCCATCTATGTTGCTGCAGGTAGCATTATTTCATTTTTTAAATGGCTGAGTAATATTCCATTGTATATTGGTCCCACATCTTCTTTATCCATTCATCTGTCCAGGGACATTTAGTTGTTGCCATGTTTTGTCTATTGTGAACAGTGCTGCTATGAACATAGGGGTGGCATGTATCTTTTTAAAATTATAGTTCTGTCTACGTATATGCCCAGGAGTAGGTCATTTACTGGATTGCTGGATCATATGGTAACTCCATTTTTAGGAACCTCCATACTGTTCTCCATAGTGGCTGCACTAATTTACATTCCCACCAACAGTGTAGGAGGACTTCCTTTTCTCCATACTCTCTCCCGCATTTGTTATCTGTGGACTTTTTAATGATGATCCTTCTGACTGCTATGAGTTTTCACTTGTATTTTAGAGAGAGATTCTTAATTTCTGACCAGTAGATAAAGCGAATATCATATGTCATGTTAATAAACTACCATTCAGATTTCTTGCTCTTTAGAAATTCTCAAGTCTCTGTCACTAATATATCAGTACTTCACTGCCATAATTACTTTTCTTTCTTTTGCCCTCATTTACTGCCTTTTCTCAACAAACCTTCTGGAAGAAGGGTCTGCTGTCACTGTCTCAAATCATTTTTTCCCCATTCGCTCCCCAGCTTCAAACTGCTTTTTGTCAAGGTCACTGGGGGCTGCCTGACCGACTGGTCTAGGCTTCTCACTTGTGTCCTCCATCCCTGGGCATCTATAAGGTTTCTAGTCTTCTCACTTGTCTCCTCCATCCCTGGGCAGCTACCTTTACATCCCCCTACCTGCCTTCTGCAGCAGCACTTTTCTTCTTTGTCCTACTCATTACTACTTGCTTCTACTGGGTAAATTATAGACTTGAATTTCATTTCCAGACCCAAGCAGCACCGTCAGTCTTTCTCATCCTGCATCCTGCTCCACTGTGCACACAGACACTCTACACTTCTTTATATACTGCAGTGCTTTGTGGACAATTCCCAACTTATAAATTGACCCACTCTGACTCTTCTGCCTAGAAGAGTAGAAGACCATCATTCCTTCCCAACATTCCTTCCACATCATTCTTTCCCAACAAATTCCTATTTATCTGTCAATCCTAACTCAAGTTTTACCTGTCTTAGGCAGAGGTTGTTGCCCTTCCCAGTGCTCCCTCTGTATCACTTTGAGTACCTCTGACTTCAGATTTACAGGGAAGTACCTTATTCATCATTATATCCCCAGCACTTAACCATCGCACCATATATATAGATGCATATGTGCTGCTTGATGAGAAGGAAAAATAACTATATCTACTAGCCACAATGAAAATGAAATCAGAAATTTAGAATTCCAAAATGCATCACGTTATATTTTATTTTTAGACGAGAAAACAAACCTTTATGTTTGCCTTTTAAATTTTTTTTCTTTTCATTTTGCATGTTTATAAAAATCCACATATACAAATTCTGTCTTTATCTTGTACTAAGCTGAATAGTGGCACTAAGACAATATTATTTACCAATCGCTAAATGAATACTACAGTATAATTTTTAGTGACAAAAATTTTATTTGAACAGTTTTCGTTATTAAGGACAGAAAGATACTACAAAAGAAAAAAACTGGAAGGATATATAAATAGTTTCTAGCAGACTGCCTGGTACATGGTGTCTAACGACAATAAGGAGCTGGAGGAAGTAGAAGAGTGGAAACTTAAGAGCTAACATGGTATACAGGATATACAGGCAGTGTTCTGAAAATTTCACCTGTATTACTTGTTTAGTCCTCATAATGTCCCTGAGCATCAAGACTATTCATTATCCTCATCCTAGAGATGAAGAAACCAGAGCCAGAGAAGACTGACTTATCCAATCACAGATATTAAACGGGCCAGTTGAGATTGAAAGCAAAGCAATTGTACCTGCAGAGTTGGTGCTCTGGGTAAATGTGTACGAAATAATAACATGGCAGCAGTGATTGTGTTTAGTGAAGGGACTGTGAACCATATTTCCCCCTTGCTGTTAATTCTATGTTTCTGCATTTTTCCAGTCTTACCTAGTCAGCAAGTATTATTTCTATAACATGTATAGTAATCAGCATTTACAAAGAGAAAAATTTGTTTGCTATACATCTAAAACAAGAAATTAAATGCCATTTGCTATTGGGAGAATATCATCTAGAAAGTGTTAACAAAAGGTGTGTTCTGCATATACAGAAACTAAAGTCTCCATGGACTCAGACTTTCTAGAGTCCTGGTAGAGAGGATAATTTTTGTCACTTGTTGCCATAATATTTCTTTCGCTTTCATAAATTTCCTACTTAACTTTCAAATACAGAGTGTGAGTTCACCACTGGCAAGAATATGTATTGCTACAGATCTGCCAAAAAGAGCCTAGAGTCCTTACCATACACCAAACTCCGTTTCCTTGCCCTATAGTCTCCTCTTTCATAAAGAAGGTTAAAGTATAATTAGAACTACACACAACGAATTCAGATCTGCAGAAGCTGAATCCTGTTCCTTTTGTAGACAGTTCCCTGGTGGCTCAGACAGTAAAGCGTCTGTCTACAATGTGGGAGACCCAGGTTCGATCCCTGGGTTGGGCAGATCCCCTGGAGAAGGAAATGGCAATCCACTCCAGGACTATTGCCCGGAAAATCCCATGGACAGAGGAGCCTGGCAGGCTACAGTCCACGGGGTCGCAAAGAGTCGGACACGACTGAGCGACTTCACTTCACTTCACTTCACAATTGAGAGGCCGGCCCTGAACTCTGGATCTGGTTTCTTTCCAAGAGCTGTTGAGTTAGTTCAGGGCCACTGGGTGGTGCTAGTACATCCTGATACCTATTGTGCTCACAAGACAGGAAGCCGGAGATGATTCCTGAAGCTATCTATGCCAAGCAAATTGAGTCTTTTGTAAGATTGGGAGAGGTTTCTGGAGTATGTAAAAAAAAAAACCAAAAACCCAAAAAGGTAAAGGGCACTCCCCCTGCTTTTTTTAAGAAAATGAGACCCAGGTTCTGGATACTCCACTCCAGTATTCTTTCCTGGAGAATCCAGTGGACA
Organism: Oreotragus oreotragus; assembly: GCA_006410675.1. Classification (NCBI taxonomy): domain Eukaryota; kingdom Metazoa; phylum Chordata; class Mammalia; order Artiodactyla; family Bovidae; genus Oreotragus; species Oreotragus oreotragus. The sequence goes on from SJYX01016621.1 coordinate 439,858, forward strand.
GGGAGGAGCCTGGTGGGCTACAGTCCATGGGGTTACAAAGAGTCAGACACGACTAAGCAACTCACACTTCAGGCTGAGAATTTTTCTCAATCAAAATAACCAGTCATAAGAAAACCTGGTGGCAGGAAAAAAGCACCATTTATTCTCCAAATCCCTGAGACCTAAAAATAAATGTCTAGAACTCAAAGCATATAACCTTCAATCAGAAGTGATATAAGATTACAATTTTACATGCATAAAGCATTTCTACTTTATCAGGATTGTGCCTAAACTGTTTCAAACATTAATCTCTCTCACATAGACAGATACAAACAACTCAGGATTTAGGGATAGGAAGACAGAGACAGCAACTTACTTTTTTAGCCTATCAAATAGGTCACAACCTTCCTTTTTTAAGTCAACAAATACACAACTAGGTACATTTTCCTCACATTAAACACAACTCATTCCAGCTAATATTTAAGTCTATTTCCTTATGGATTGCAGAGTCACCATAATATCATACTGCTTTGTTATTTATAAAATAAGTATAAGGTTTTACAAAGAATTTTTAACATAAAGCTAAAGCGATTTGTCAAGTCCCTTGTAATAATAATATGAATGATTTGACAGTAATCATACTGACAGCCCTTGCCAATAAATTAAAAGCTGGACTGGAATGAGGATATAACATAAATGACCTGAGAATAAAATCTTTTTCTTATTTGGAAACTATACTATAAAACACCTTCCTTCAAATATCAGATCCTACAATAGCCAGAGATTCTCATTTATGATGATAAACTACAGTAAAACATCAAATCATACTTTGAGAACCTTCAATGATGAAGTTTTTACTTGGTATAAACTAACCACAAATTTTTAATCTATCTGCTATATTAAAAATCAGGGCCTTCCCAGATGGCACAATGGTAAAGAATCCACCTGCCAATGCAGGAGACACAGAAGACATGGGTTCAATCCCTGGTTGGGAAAGATCTCCTGGAGGAGGAAGTGGCAACCTACTCCGGTATTCTTGCTCGGAAAAACTCATGGACAGAGAAGCCTGGCGGGCCTCAGCCCACGGGTTCGCAAAGAGTCGGACGCGACTGAGTGACTGAGCACACACATCCTAGAAATCATTGCCATAGAGTTGACTGTGATCCAAAACTCATTTAATGCATTTAGACATTTAAATCCCAGGTGGGAGCCAGTTAAACTACTGTCACTTGAAGTCACTTTGTTTTGCTATTCAAGATGCCAAATAACATATTAGTCTGTTTTTTTAACCTTATAGGCCTGTATGAGGTTCATTGGATGTCTAGAATATGGCATAGTATTTATTGTGACCCCAGCTCAGAGACTGTTTTTCTTTCTGTCCGTGTGCTAGAATAAAGGACTGCCTTCATGAAGGTTGCAGCAGAGCTGGGGTCTGGGATATGAGCCAAGTTTACTCAGCTGCTCCAGGCCCCACCTCTTTAGTAAACATGAGGCTCCTGACCTCATCACAGGATACTGCTGTCACCAAGGAAGTAACCAAGGGACAACTTTAGAAAGTCAGGCCACTGACCAAGTGAGTGACTTCTGACAGATCCTGTTCAATTAGTGAGAAGAATGAGCAGAGAGACAGACATGGGTGCTGAAGATCAGTATAGCTTCTGGTTTGATATAGAGCTGCTGCTGCTGAGTTGCTTCAGTCGTGTCCGACTCTGTGCGACCCCATGACGGCAGCCCACTATGCTCCTCTGTCCCTGAGATTCTCCAGGCAAGAGTATTGGAGTGGGTTGTCATTTCCTTCTCCAATGCATGAAAGTGAAAAGTGAAAGTGAAGTCACTCAGTCGTGCCCGACTCTCAGCAACCCCATGGACTGCAGCCTGACCAGGCTCCTCTGTCCATGGGATTTTCCAGACAAGAGTACTGGAGTGGGTTGCCATTGCCTTCTCTGTGATATAGCAGAGTATAAATCAAATCACAAACACCTGTATCTAGGAATTTGATCTAAGAAAATAAACACATAGAAGAAACCTTCAGCACAAAGATATTTATTGCCTATGCAGAGTAAATAATGATTAAAAACAGCCTAAATGACCAACAATAAAAGAATTGCTAAGGGTATTTTGATATATCCACTCAGAAATGTGAATGCACTCATTACAGATGATCACTATGAGATCTATAGAAACAGGGAAAATAATTATGGTATTTTAAAAGTAAAAGTCACTGTAAAATGTTTCTTAGGTATGTGTACAAATTATGTAAAAAATGTTTTTGCAGACAAAAACTAGAATATGAGTCTCAGATATACTAAAATACTAATATGGTAGGATTAGAGGGTTTTTTTTTCTTTTTCAGAACTTACTTTAATGTCACTGTGCTGTTTTACAATAAGAAAAGAAAAATATTTATAGAGGCATTGGTTTTTAAGAAAAAGAACAATATGTACTTTATCATGAAAATCAAACTCTGGGAAAAAAGGTAGATACACTTAGTTCAAAACAGTAGATCAGAAGAAGATCCCCAGACAACTATCTGGTAAGGAGGGGGAATACAAGAAATCAGAAGACTTTTATTATGTTTATATTTTTTTCCAACTATGTAAAAAAGAAAACCCATTCCTATTTGCCCTCAGTACATTTTTTGAGAGTCACTGTAAGGTTTTACTTAAGCTGATGCTAATTACACCAAACTGTAACTGAGGTGGTACCTTGAGAATGTGGGTACATACTTGGTAGCATGAACAAACTAGCTTTCTTAAACATCTGTGAGGCTGCTACTCTCTTAACAAAATAAAATAAAACATAAAATGAAGTCTTTATTAAATCTGTTACTATATTGCTTCTGTGTTAAAAGAGAAAGATCAATCATTTCATAAAATTGAGACTACTGTTAGCCAACTGAGTTATTTTGCACTCACTCTTGGGGGAAACTGATATCACACATATAAATCTACACATATAAATTCTACACAATATATAATATCCAATAATAAGACACTTCGAACCTCAGAAAGCTCAATGAGAAGTGACTGACTGCTAACTCAAATAGATTTGAAAGAGAATACATATTTACATAATTTATTTGGTTTTTGATTTGATTGTAATAATTTTGGTTAAGTTTGCCATTATTTTGTATATGGTAATGAATTATATGTATATAAGCTGTCTACTTCCCCAAAGAGGTTTGAGCCTCTTAGTTTCCAAGTCTGTAAAATGGAGGTGATGATAGCAATCTCACTGTTTCTGTGAAGATCACGTTATGAGATACATAAGAACAGTGCTTACTAACTGTCAGGCACCCAGTAAACACTCAGTAAGGGAGGGCACGTACCCTGTGGTGGCTCAGCATGACAGCCCTGAAGCCATATTGTCTGCTTCAAAGCACAGCACCATCATTTGCAAGGCGCTTATTCCTTGGAAGGAAAGTTATGACCAACCTAGATAGCATATTCAAAAACAGAGACATTACTTTGCCGACTAAGGTCCGTCTAGTCAAGGCTATGGTTTTTCCTGTGGTCATGTATGGATGTGGGATTGGACTGTGAAGAAGGCTGAGCGCCGAAGAATTGATGCTTTTGAACTGTGGTGTTGGAGAAGACTCTTGAGAGTCCCTTGGACTGCAAGGAGATCCAACCAGTCCATTCTGAAGATCAGCCCTGGGATTTCTTTGGAAGGACTGATGCTAAAGCTGAAACTCCAGTACTTTGGCCACCTCATGTGAAGAGTTGACTCATTGGAAAAGACTCTGATGCTGGGAGGGATTGGGGGCAGGAGGAGAAGGGGACGACTGAGGATGAGATGGCTGGATGGCATCACGGACTCGATGGACGTGAGTCTGAGTGAGCTCCGGGAGTTGGTGATGGACAGGGAGGCCTGGTGTGCTGCGATTCATGGGGTCGCAAAGAGTCGGACACGACTGAGCAACAGAACTGACTGACTGACAACTGACACCTTACTGTGCCTGTTCCTCCATCTTTCAAATATTAGTGCCTATCGTGGTTTTATGGTAAAAAAAATAAATGAACTTTATATGTAAAGCATTAAAGACAGTGTCTGGCACATATTCAGTGCTCACAACCCGTTGTTTAGTCACCAAGTTGTGTCCAACTCTCTGTGACCCTGTGAACTGCATCATGCCAGGCTTCCCTGTCCTTCACTATCTCCCTGAGTTTGTTCAAACTTATGTCTATTGAGTCAGTGATACCATCCAACCATCTCACCCTCTGTCGCCCCCTTCTCCTTAATCATTCCTAGCATCAGGGTCCTTTCCAGCTAATTGGCTCTTTGCAGCAGCAGCTTCAGCGCAACACATTAGCTATTATTATATTTCCTCCTAAGCATCATGCCTATCATTTGGATAAAATGCAGCAAGAGATTTAACTGTCTTTGGATAACTTTAGCTATCATGGTACTCTGCCATGACTGGGACACAGCCAAGCTTCCCACTGACATAGCTAAAGGTAATTAGTGTGATTTCTCCCTATGTTATCTTAAAAGAAAGGGGGAAATGGAGATAAAGAAGAGAACACTTCCAAACATTTGCAAATGTTAGTATAAAATTACTTTAAAGCGATGATAATCAGTGCAGTTTTTGGTTGCCAAAGTGATGGTGGAAGGATGCTCCTTGGCAGTACCTGTGGGAAGGGGATGCTGTGCGTCCTGCCCTGCCAGGTCGGTCCTGCAACAAAGAATTGTCCTACAGCCCTCGAATTTCACACAGCCCAGGAGACATTCATGTAAATGAAGATGCAGTTTGTAATTATCTAAGCCTAGAATTATCTAAGGCTTCCCTGGTGGCTCAGATGGTAAAGCATCTGCCTGCAATGCAGGAGACCTGGGTTCAATCCCTGAATCGGGAAGGTCCCCTGGAGAAGGGAATGGCAACCCACTCCAGTACTCTTCTTGCCTGGAAAATTCCATGGACAGAGGAGCCTGGTAGGCTACAGTCCATGGGGTCGCAAAGAGTCGGACTTAACTGAGTGACTTCACTCACTTAAGCCTAGAATACAGCTATATTTTAATTATGAATACAAAGTATTTTTGCTTTATTCTAACANTTGCCTGGAAAATTCCATGGACAGAGGAGCCTGGTAGGCTACAGTCCATGGGGTCGCAAAGAGTCGGACTTAACTGAGTGACTTCACTCACTTAAGCCTAGAATACAGCTATATTTTAATTATGAATACAAAGTATTTTTGCTTTATTCTAACATCACTTTTTGAAGTTATAAAATAATTAGGTTCCTTGTACAGAAACATTGTAAAAAAATATGTTAGGAAAAGTAAATCTTCCATATTGCTACCAGTTATGAACTGAATCGTGATCCCCCAAAATTCATCTCAAAACCTTAGCCCCAAGAACCTCAGAATGTGACTATATGTGGAGAGAGGGCCTTTGAAGAGATGATGAAGTTATGTTGATATGTGCCAGAAACAAACACAATATTGTAAGCCAATTATCCAATTAAAAATTAAAAAAGATGATGAAGTTAAAATGAGTCTATGAGGATGGGCCTTAATCCAATCTGACCTGTCCCCTTCTAAGAAGAAGAAATTTTGACACAAAAAGACATCAGACATATGAGTGCACAGAGGAAAGACCACGTGAATACACAGCAGGAAGGTAGCCATCTGCGCTCCATCCAAGGGGTGAGGCCTCAGAAGGAACCACACCTGTTGCCATCAGATACCTAATCTCCAGAACTAAGAAAATAAATTTCTGCTGTTCGTCGTCCAGTCTGTGGTGTCTTATTATGGCAGCCCTAGCAAACTAATAAAACACCCCTCCAGATTCTTCCAGAATCTTTCTATACACATGTTAGCAAACGGCACAGTTTTATTCTCTAGAAATTCATTGTTTCATCAGATCTTTATTGAGTACCTACTGTATTCAGAGAGGTTTCATTGGCATGCAAAACAAATCCCTACTGAAATGAGATCATACCGAATATACAAAAAGCAGCTTTATTTTTTTCACTTAAAAATGTATCTGTGTCAGTAATGATAACCATAATTTATTAAGGGCTTTATAATCTCCAGGCACTGAGGGTAAACACTTTGCTTAGAGTGTGTTAAAGTGCCCCCGTCTCTCCAAGCCCAGTGAGATGATAGGCTTGAAAGCCTTTGGAAACTGAAGCTTAAGCTACATATAAAGGATATACCCCCGACAGCAGCCTTCAGAGATTCACTGACTGATAAACATCAAGCCTAGAAGGAAACTTAATAAGCCAAGGCTTCTAATTACTGTGTATGTCAGGAAACTGAGGCCCCGAGAAAACAGAACCTGTTGTGACCCTTAGATGGGATCATCAAATTGGCTCTTGACAGCAGAAGCCAAAAGAATAACTTGCAGGATTTCAGGAACCAAGGGAGAACCAAGCCCAAAAAGTTAAAGGAGGGGGCAGTGGTTCCCCCAGACATTTCTAGCCACTTGGACTCTCAGCAACACCGCTGCCACTGTGAATAATCTATAATGACTCCAAGATTTTGCTGAACCTCTTCCAATTCTAAGTCCCAGTCCCTTGTCCAATTACTTGTTCTGCCAGGTACTGAGAGAGAGGGGATATCTGGTACATCACACTAGGAGGAAAAGTCCTGTCTCCCAACAAGCCTCACACTGCAGAGGACCCATCAAGAAAGGACACTCAGATGCTGGGTATCCAAAAGTCCTGATGTCCACTATGGAGGGGAAAATTCAGGACTTGAAGTCAGGTGTCCTAACTTTTAGTTCTTTTTTCTACAACCCTTTTTTTAACCTTCCTTGTATGTGGTTTCTTTAAAATCATGAGATATTTGAGTGGGAGTACAATTTAATACACACTGAATTTTCAGGGGCTGTGACTACTGTATTAATAGAGAGAATGTTGTACTATGTTGTGTTTGGAACTGATAACTGCTATGCTCCTGGTATCAAGTCACCAGTGCAACTCACCTGCCTTGTCTCCATCAGACTCCTCTGTTATGCCTTAGTGGAGTTGTGCCCAAGCATTAAGTGTAGAAGTACAGATTCTTTTGATGATAATATTCTTCCTTTCATTTCTCCTTTAGGTTGTAATTAGGGCCCTATCATACTTTTTTAAATAGGTGAATAGGAAAAGGCTGTTGTGTCTAAAACCTACTACTTTAAGGATAACAACTTAGAATAAAATTCTAAAAGCACAAACTTCTGTATCTTCCTCTCTTTTTAAAATCACTTTACTTTCGGGGGTTTTTTTGTTTGTTTGTTTGTTTTCTTGATAAGTGGTTCCAATTTATCTTGGTTTCTGCCTGGAGAATCCCATGGACAGAGGAGCTGCAGTTCATGGGGTAGCAGAGAGTTAGACACGACTCAGCAGCTAACACTTCACTGCTGATTTCCAGGACTTTTTAAATGCTCCCAACCACTATACTTGTCTTTTATAGGGGTTAAAATTTCTCCAATCTTTCTTTTATTCCAGCCTAGATTTAATTACTATGTTACTGTGGACTGCTTGGTTTTGAAAAATTAGTGTTACTTAGTCCTTTGTACATGTTAGGAGCCTGTAAGCTTGACAAAGTTGGAAGTAGGAAAAATTATAACTACCCCACCTATTGCACAGCAGTGGCAGAAATTTCCACAGTGTTTCTTTTCTAATAATAATAGTCTCCTCTCAAAGGAGAAGGCTTTCCCACTTTTATTAAGTATGTGGCTATTTGGTTAGAATTTGTTCACTGATTATATCCACTTACTTGGTGTTATTAACAGATTAAACAAAGCTTCCTATTTATTCCCTTGCTGGCACATTCCTTTTTTATAATTTACTTTAGAAATTTAAACATTATACAATTTTAGTTTAAAATGAAGTGAAGTGAAGTTGCTCAGTCGTGTTCGACTCTTTGCGACCCCGTGGACTGTAGCCCACCAGGCTCCTCTGTCCATGGGATTCTCCAGGCAAGAATACTGGAGTGGGTTGCCATTTCCTTCACCAGGGGATCTTCCCAACCCAGGGATTGAACCCGGGTCTCCCGCATTGCAGGCAGACGCTTTAACCTCTGAACTACCAGGGAAGCCCTAGTTTAAAATAAAAGGCTTTTTAAGGACTTGAAAGTCACTTGGACAGCAAGGAGATCAAACCAGTCAATCTTAAGGGAGATCAACCCTGAATATTCACTGGAAGGGACTGATGCTGAAGCTCCAGTATTTTGTACATCTGATGAGAAGAGATGACTCACTGGAAAAGTCCCTGATGCTGGGAAAGATTGAGGGCTGAAAGAGAAGAGGGTATCAGAGGATGAGATGGCTAGATGGCATCGCTGATGCAATGAACATGAATTTGGGCAAACTCTGGGAGATAGTGAGAGACAGGAAGGCCTGGCGTACTGCAGTCCATGGGGTCGAAAAGATTAGGCCATGACATGGTGACTGAACAACAACAAGGATTTCCCTGGCTGTCCAGTAATTAAGACTCTGCCCTCCAATACAGGGGGCATGGGTTCAATCCCTGGTCAGGAAGCTGATTCCACATGCCACGAGGTGTGGCCAAAAGTAAATAAAAAGGAATTTTATAATAAAAAATAAGTCACTTGTAATCTCAGAAGAAATGGAAACTAATTTACCTTATAAACTGATGAATGTTGAAAAGTGATAGCTATAGGTAAAAGTTCCCATGTAAGTCAAAAGCTTTGCTGAGAAAATAAGTGTGTGACTATATTTGACAACATAAAATCTATTTTTCACCAAAAATTTTCTACATAGTTTTATGTATAGCTAGTTCAGTGACCTCAAGAGCACATATAGTTTAGAATCTGAAATCCAAAATTGAAACTATCAGTTGTTGATTTAATGGGTTATAGAGAACTGTTGGTGTTCCAAATCTAAAATGTGTTCTTCAGCTGGGGTGTCAGTTTTGCAGTACCTGGGTTGCTTAATTAGAATACGCAGTGTCCTAACCTTTAAAAATACTTAAAGATAAATTATCTTCTTTTACATAATTGGGGACCCCAAATCCTATTGGGTGTTAGTAAAAAAAAAAATCCCTCACATTCTTCAGCATATACAGCTCAAACCCAATTTTTAGCTGTATAAGAAATCCTATTTTCTTCTCTGTTTAACCACCTTGGTTCAAATCCCCCACCCATCCCATACCCCTTACTCTATCCCCACCTCCAGAATAATCTTCGTGACCCCCAAACTCCTGAGGAATCCTGTTGTCATGAAAGGTTGGTTTCATACCTATCTAGTAAGACGATTATTAGACCTGAATACATAATAGGCAGTATTAGTAGTATTACTGTGTACTCTCTTAAAATCTTGTCATTGGTTTATTTAGATTTTCTTCTGAACTCCATGAAGAGACAGAGATCTAGTGTCTAATAAAAGACAAACATGTGGAGTTAATTGCTTATTGTTTGGGTGGCTTTGAGAAAAAGAATCAGTGCAGATATATTTGTTGGTGTGTAGCCAACACTATCCTGGGGAGGGCAGGGAAGTTTCCTTTAGCTGAACACTCAGCATTGCCAGAAAGATCTTTCTAAAACACAGGTTTGATCTTACTGTTCTCTTGCATGTCTCCTCATGACTGAAACAACTGGTCCCAGCCTTCATTTCCAGTGTCATCATCTGTCAGGTGACCTCACACATCAGTGATAATAACAAATGCTGTTTCCTAAAGCTCCATGTGCTTGTAAATTTGTTGCTTTTGCTGGAATGAATGTTTTCCACTGTCTCCTCCTTTAAATTCAACTAAAGTATCATCACTAGGAAAACCATTACTCATTCTCCCAAGGCTGAGATAATAAATTTGTGTTTCCCTGGTACCTCTTACCCACCACAGAGCATGTTGCAGGTACTCCTCAGTGTTGCCTCATTAGCTTGTAGGCTCTTTGAAGGGTTAAATAGATATTACTAAACTCTGGCTCCTCAGCATTTAGTAAAGTGCTGGACACACATTGAGTAAATGCTCAATCAGTTCAGTTGCTTGGTCATGTCGGACTATTTGCAACCACATGGACTGCAGTATGCCAGGCCTCCCTGTCCATCACCAACTCCCAGAGTTTACTCAAACTCATGTCATTGAGTCCATGATGCCCTCCAATCTCAATAGACATGTATTGAATGAACAGCATTCCACAGGATAATTCTTTTCATTTTCCCACAGTCTTAAGGAGACTTCCTTAAATTCAATGAAGTACCTTTTTTTCTGGGAAGGGTGTCTTGAATGTCTAAGGGTATTTTGTCCTCTGTAAAGGTATTAACAAATAAAGTGACCCAATCAGTCTGGTTTGTTTATGTCTCTTGAATTTATATGACTCAGTTTGCCAGAGCCTGATTCCTCTGACTGAATGAAGAAACAGAATTCCTGAACACACAGTAGGGATGTAACAAGTATCCAAGGGAACCCACCAGACATGTGAGAATATTCAGTAACAGTTACATTTTTCTCTTAACTTTTATTTGGTCCTATTCCTGGAATCTTATCTTATTGGAACAGATAGATAATAAATTGGGATTGCTTGTTGGCGTGTGGTTTAAAAGTTTTTAAATAGACACCATTCTTTCACTATTCTGTGAATAGTGCCTTAGTGGTTTTCTTAGTATTTGTAATGTGTGGTTGTTTCTCTTTTTATTTTTATTTTTTTGTTTTTTGGTAAATCATTTTCCAAGTTGAAAATAATTAAGCTATCACTGACTCATCATTGAGGGTTTAACTGATTGTTTCTTTGACATTTGCTAACATAAGGAATTGTTTCTTGGTCATTCCTCTTTCATAATTTTTTCTGAATGTGTTTATTGACATTTCTTTCAAATATTAGGGTGGTAATTTTTTCTTTCTTTTTTAGTGTTTTTTAGTTGAGCTTATAGTACTTAGAGTAGTGCTTGGTAGTATTTACTGTTTAATAAATATCTGTTCAATGAATGAACATAAAATCAAATTCTTTTTTTTTTTTTTTTGGCCATGCCATGGCATGTGATCTTAGTTCTCCATTGAACCTGTGCCTCCTACAGTGGAAGCTCAGAGTCTTAACCATTGGACTGCCAGGGAAGTCCCCCCAGTCCTTACTTTTTTANTCTGTTCAATGAATGAACATAAAATCAAATTCTTTTTTTTTTTTTTTTGGCCATGCCATGGCATGTGATCTTAGTTCTCCATTGAACCTGTGCCTCCTACAGTGGAAGCTCAGAGTCTTAACCATTGGACTGCCAGGGAAGTCCCCCCAGTCCTTACTTTTTTAATCTTCCAATTCCTACTACCAGTTATATACATAAATTGATTTTATCTTTTGTTGAAATCAATAAAATAATCTTTAATAAAAATAAAACTATTTAAAAATGTGCTCTCAACAGGCCCTTAATAAAATTTTGAAGTAAATTGGGTTTTCCAGTCTCAGTTATATGATCTGAATATTTTTAATGTGAAGATAAAATTTCTGTACTTAAAATTTTATCCCTCTTTACTGCTAATAAAAAATTAATCTATTTTGATCACTAATTCTGAGTCTTTCTGTTTTTGATAACTAAAGGTAATTTACTTGAGTACCTGACATCTCTGTTATAAAATATTTTCCTGTTTGCCAGGAGGTCTATCAAGGGTAATTCCAGGAATGTGGCAGTGTCTATAGCAATAACAAAACCACTGGCAACCAGTCAGCATTTAGGGAACTGTAGCCTTATTTCAGGAAGCCATGCTTGGAGGCAGTAGACAGACAATAAGGTCACCTGTCACCACAAGGCCTCACGATGATGATTCACCAAAAGTCCCCTTCCAAACCTTGGCACTTAGAGGAAGAAACACCTGACAAGCATCACTAATACAATATGTATCTATTATACTTTACAAGTAGCACTGAAAAGAAGAGAGGCAAAAAGCAAAGGAGAAAAGAAAAGATATAAGCATCTGAATGCAGAGTTCCAAAGAATAGCAAGAAGAGATAAGAAAGCCTTCTTCAGCAATCAATGCAAAGAGATAGAGGAAACCAACAGAATGGGAAAGACTAGAGATCTCTTCAAGAGAATTGGAGATACCAAGGGAACATTTCATGCCAAGATGGGCTCGATAAACGACAGAAATGGTATGGACCTAACAGAAGCAGAAGATATTAAGAAGAGGTGGCAAGAATACACAGAAGAACTGTACAGAAAAGATCTTCACGACCCAGATAATCATGAGGATGTGATCACTAATCTAGAGCCAGACATCTTGGAATGTGAAGTCAAGTGGGCCTTAGAAAGCATCACTAAGAACAAAGCTAGTGGAGG
>SJYX01016621.1:455025-562135 GCA_006410675.1 Oreotragus oreotragus
GGAGGAGAAGGGGACGACCGAGGATGAGATGGCTGGATGGCATCATGGACTCGATGGACGTGAGTCTGGGTGACCTCCGGGAGATGGTGATGGACAGGGAGGCCTGGTGTGTTGCGATTCATGGGGTTGCAAAGAATCGGACACAACTGAGCAACTGAACTGACTGAACTGATACTTTATAGAATATGATTGTAGCAGCAGGAAACTCAGAACAGAGAGAAATATAATTTCAGTATGGCTCAGTTATACTGACATGACAATCATGCATGTATAAATGAATTATTATTGAATGTAATAAGGTATTTAATATGCTGAATATTTACTGAGACACTGTACTAAACACTATAAATCACTCATAATACAGTTCAAATTCCCAACATAACTTAAATTTTAATGATTTTTAATTACTGTAAATATTTAAAAGAAATTGTCACATATACTAATCTCACAGTGTTGTCATGGAATCAAATGATAAAATAATGATACTAATTGAGCACATAAAATATGTCAAATACTGGCTAAAGGTTTTAAGTGGACTGTGTTATTTTATTCTCATTAAGTGGTGATATCCTTATTTTACAGATAAATAAAGAAGTGAGATTGACTCTATACCTGCCAGACTCCAAAACCTTGTCTCCTTAATTACTTTGATCTTTAGCACCATTCCCTCAGACCTTTACAAAGGAGTGCCCACAGAGCTTAATAATATACCTTTTACTGGCTGCCTTTCTCTTCCATCCCCACTTCTCTACCATGTTTCCTAGTATCCCCTAATGTATTAGTTTGCTAAAGTTGCCATAATAAAATATAATACAACCATCTGGATGGCTTAAACCACATAAATTTATTTTTCATGGTTCTGGAGACTAGAAACCTGAGATCAAGGTGTCAGCTGGTTTAGTTCCTTCTAAGGCCTCTCCCCTTGGCTTGTAGATGGCCTCCTTTATGTGTCCTCATGTGGTCACTCCTGTGCACACACATTCCTGCTGTCTTTCCACATGCCCAGATGTCCTCATCTTATAAGGACATCCATCATTTTGGATTAGGGCCTACCATGAAGACCTAATTTTTACTTAATCAACACTATAAAGCCCTTACCTCCAAATAGGTTACATTCTGAGGTGCTGGGGATTAGGACTTCAACATATAAATCTGGCAGGGGGCAGGAGATATGGCACATAATTCAGCACATAATATTACCCAGTAAACTACTTCAGTTGAAACTTTGTTCCAGGTTTGACTTCTTGGCAAACACAAACTACTACTTAAAATATGAAGGTTTCTGTTTGGTATGCAGTATTAAATATTTCTTTAGCATTCTTGGTAGTGCTAGCTTACTGGCCACTAATTCTCGTAGTTTTCATTCATATTAAAATGCCTTTATTTCACTTTCATTCTTAAAGAGTATTTTTTACTAGGTGTAAAATCATAGATACTTCTACTAGGTATAAAATAGGTATAGAGTTCTAGTGTTTTCTTTGTTTAGGCACTTTAAATATACCAGTTCGGTTACCTTCTGACTTCTGATTAAAAGTGAGCTGTCATTACATATCATTGTTGCCTTGTTCACAATGTACTGAATCTCTGCTGCTGCTGCTGCTGCTGCTGCTAAGTTGCTTCAGTCTGTGCAACCCCATAGACGGCAGCCCACCAGGCTCCCCCGTCCCTGGGATTCTCCAGGCAAGAACACTGGAATGGGTTGCCATTTCCTTCTCCAATACATGAAAGTGAAAAGTGAAAGGGAAGTCGCTCAGTTGTGTCTGACTATTAGCGGCCCCATGAACTGCAGCCCACCAGGCTCCTCCGTCCACGGGATTTTCCAGGCAAGAGTACTGACTCTAGTTGCTTTAAATATGTNAGGCAAGAACACTGGAATGGGTTGCCATTTCCTTCTCCAATACATGAAAGTGAAAAGTGAAAGGGAAGTCGCTCAGTTGTGTCTGACTATTAGCGGCCCCATGAACTGCAGCCCACCAGGCTCCTCCGTCCACGGGATTTTCCAGGCAAGAGTACTGACTCTAGTTGCTTTAAATATGTTGTCTCATTTTTAATTTAAGTAGTTTCAGTATGATGTGCCCTCATTACCCTGGTTGGTGTTTGCCAAGTATCTTGGATATTTCACCAAATTTGGGAATTCACTTTTTTGAAATTTTGAAATTTCAAAATTTCACTTTGGCCATTGATTCTTCAAATTTTTGATCATTTATTCTCTCTCTCTCTCTTGCCTTACAACACTCCAGTTATACAGAGTCTGCTTGATGTTGAAAAATTCACTGGGGCTCTGCTCATTTTTTTCCCAAGCCTTCTACTGTTTTTGTCAGGTTGGATAATTTCTATTGACCTGTATTTAAGGGTACTAATTCTTTCCTCTGCTATTGCCATCTGAAGTTAAACCCATTTAGTCAATTTTTTATAACATATTTTAACACCTAATTCTAGAATTTTCATTTGGTTATTTCTTTTTACTTTTCCATTTCTGCTGAGATTTCCTATATATTTGCCCATTAAAATTAAATTTTCTTTTTCATCCTTAAGTACAGTCATAATAATTGCCTTAAAATCCTTGTCAGCTAACTACAACATGTGAAGCTTCCTGGGATTGATCTCTTGATTGTCTTTTCCTTTGAGCACTGGTCATATTTTCCTGTTTCTTATTTTGTGTAGTAATTTTGGATTATATCCCAGACATGGTGAATAATACATTGCAGAGACTGTAAACTCTGTTATGTTCTTCTCAACAATTTTGATTTTTGTTTTAGTTGACAGCTTCGCAGAGCTCAAACTCTAAGCTTTACCTCTCCATGTGGGGCAGCAGCTGAAAACCCTGTCAGTTCTTTAGCCTCGTATAAGCGCTTGGATTCTGTCCTACACATACATAGAACAGAGCTGAGCCAGATTTTCAGCCAGAGTTTGTACTCCTAAGTGGGGGCCTTTCCGTGGCTCTCTCCTTTCTGGAATATTCTCCATAACATTTCAGCTGTGGTTGCTCCAAGCATTAACTTTGAATACTCCAGATTACAAGTTTCTGAGCCTTAGCTCTCTATATGATGCTGCCTGGAGCCTGCCCTGAGGTAAAGAATTATGAAAAGGGGAGAATTCACCCAATGTCCTTCCTTTCTTCCAATTGTTGACTCCCCTCCAATTTCTGCCTGCTTTGATCACTTTTCAGTGCCTTCATATAGTTGCTTTCTTATATTTTTTCCGGACTTTATTAAGTGTTACCTATGAAATGGTTGATGTGATACAAACTACTCACCATTAACAAAAGTAGAACCTCATTTTTTCTCTACTCAAGAAAAATCTGCTCCATATCTAGACATCTGTATTGTATTTATTTATACCAACCCTATTACTCCCCATCAAAACATGCTTTTAAATTTTTTTACCTTTTAGAGATAAACCTTTTTAGAAAAAGGACTGCCTCCCTTCTCTTCTGGTGCTCCTGTCTCAATTCTCTGTTGAAAAGAAGCTGCCACACTACTTTTTCTCCAGACCTCCCTACCAGTAGGACTTTTATACTTGTCTTGACTTACCCTTCCAATTCTGTTTCTTTGGATTAGTGAGTAGAAACATTCTAGACTGGGGATTTTTTCCTGAGGTTGAGGAAGTACCTTGGAACATTTCCAAGCATTCCATTCAACTGTTCTCTTTTTATTGACAAGGATATTTATATAGAATGTTTCTGGAGGGTTGCACAGGAAATTTCTGAATAAAGGAGATTTAACTTCACATCCAATGGTATAACCAGGAAAGGAAGAACATGTCACCCTGGGACATGTTCCAGAGGAGATGAAGGGCACTGCAAAGGGGCAGAGTCAGCCCACACGCTGAACTCGATGCAAGAAACATTTATGCGCCAAACTCTGCTGGTCTCTGGGGGTGAAGACATTGGAATACTCTATAAATGTCTTTTCTTTAACGGCTTTATTAAGATAGAATTTATATACCAAATTATAAAATTTTAAGAATGAATAATATCTGAATAAATAACTACTTCCCAAATAACTGATACAATATTACAGTAACTACTACTATATTTTCTTGAAGAGACCTCTAATCTTTCCCATTGTATTGTTTTCCTCTATTTCTTTGCACTGATCACTGAGGAAGGCTTTCTTATCTCTCCTTGCTCTTCTTTGGAACTCTGCATTCAAATGGGTATATCTTTCCTTTTCTCCTTTGCTTTTTGCTTGCCTTCCCTTCTTTTCCCTTCTTTGTAAGGCCTCNTCTTAGAATACTGGAGTATGGCGATGGTAATCAAAACAGAACCAGCGTTTACTTGGCTTTATTCTTGTAATAAAACTCTTCATGGGCAAATACATATACTTGTATACCCTTATAATTACTTATTTAAGCATCTTTTTTCTTAATAAACAATTCCTGGGTAAATAGCACCAATTATACCCCACCCATATTTATGTTCTCAGTGCCTAATTTGATGTTTATAGTAGATTCACAATATGTGTTTATTGGTGGAAATGATTGGTATTTCATCTGAACTTCATGTCTATGTAAATTCATCTCAAAAATCATTTAATAGCTATCCTTCCACCACAGGAAAATAAATAAAGTACAACATAAGAAAGAGCAGAATTTATTTGTCTCTTTCAGAGTGATTCTGATATGGAAAATTTTTTCTCTTTTTGCTTTATGAAAGTGTGATACATTTATAGGAGACTTACATAAAGTTCCACTATGTTATAATTATTTTTTTAAATAAAGATTTTTAGTTGTAGTTTCAATATCAAACTCACAGAAATTAATAGAATGAATAGAAAAGTAGAAGACTGTAGTAGACCTGAAAAACACTATGAAACAGTTCAACATAATTAAGATTTATACAATTTTCACCCAAGAGCAATTTCTATTCAAGTTCCCCTACACTATAAACCAGGAGACACTGGTACATATCCAGGGATATAAAACAAGGTACAAATTTTTCATGGTCTTTAAGATATTGAAATCATATGGAATCTGTTCTCATATCACCATGGAATTATGTTAGAAATCAGTATCAGAAGATGTTTGAAAATAACCCACCTTTTTCAAGTGTAATGTGACAGTTATCAAGAGAGATCTTTGACTTAGCTGTAGAAAGCCTCAATAAAGTTAAAAGACTGAAAAACCACAGACGGCGATTGCAGAGAAAAAGCATTTGAATCAGAAATTAGTATCAACGATACTTTTAAAACCCCATGTATTTGGAAATTCAGTGTCCACTTTTTAAATGATGGGTGCTGATATGGACATTTTTAAAAGCAAGGGTAGTCTGCTTTTATCAAAGGAAGGATGGCAAAATAGGAAGAGAAGTACAGTAGCCATTAAGGTTAATAGAAAAAGGCAGGAAGAAGTCCTGATCCACAGATTTGAGGGCTGATGTTCCAAATGCTATCCTGTTGGCATCATTCACCCTCTTCATGTATGCCTCTCTCCCCCGGAAGAAAATCATAAGCTACCCAAATACCTGCCTCCAACAGTTTACATTTACCCAGTGCCTGGTAGGCTGGAAGTTCAAAAGTTATTGGGACAATTGTCCTTGGAGGTATCCATCTCAGTGTTTAGGTTTTATACATGGATATTTGATCACTGAATTTTGTAGAAATACATAAAAGTACAGGAAAAAAGTGCCCTTTTGGCATAAAGTGTAGATGGGAATGAATATTAATTATAACACATGGCATTAGCAGATGGAATTTGTGGATGGAAATTTATCACGATTTGTGTCTCGATTTATCAAATGGTGTGAAGAAGTTTATACCACAAACAGAATGTTGCCATGAAAAACCATTGCCAGATGTGATATTTTCTTTTTTCACCTATTAGACTATGAAAGCAAGGGAAAAACAAGAATAAGGGTAAAAGAATGAGAATTTGTCTTTAAAATGAGAATTTTAAAGTTTCGAGGATTAATACAAATTGTACTGTTCTCTATTATAAAGCATATAAAAGAAGACAGATACTTTACACCCATTTTTACCATTTCCTTCTTGTGTCCTCATTTTTTTCTCTATACCTTCCCTTATAAAGTCAAAGAAAATAGACATATGAACAGTTTATGTCGTTTAAGGATGTCCCATTCTCGAAACAGGAACACTACTCCACAGTGATGTTTCTAAGTTCAAATTTTACAGTAAAAGCAGCAGAAGCAAAATCTACCACCCAGATAGAATCCATAAGGCATGAAAATCATGGTGTGACAGCCCTAAAATTGTTCTTAAAACAACAGGGGCAACAGGCTTCACTGTCTCTTGTTCATTCAGCAAAATTTGTTAAAAATCCAAGGAAAGGTAACCTACAAAGCATTAAATACACCAATCTCACATTCTTTCCAATAGCCTGTGTAGTAGGTGATATTACCTTCTTGAAACTTTGAGAGACAAGGCTTCCGAGAAATGTAATGTCACACCCGAGGCAAGGAAATGAGAGAGGAGAACCAGAACACAAACTCCAGGATGTAGACTTCCAAAATCTCTGCTCTCTCCGCTTGATAACACTGTTTTTACTTCTGAGGCAAGGCATGGGTGGGTCGTGGTCCTGACATCTAGAAAGATGAATCCCTCCAATGTGATACAAAATAAAATAATGCCAAATGCTCAAATAAGTGCAGAAACTTCCCATGAAGTTTTTCATTTTCCCCAAGGCTGATATTGGGTCAGCCAAAAAGTTCATTCAGGTTCTTCCATACCATCTTACAGACAAACCTGAGTGACATTTTCAATATTGTGTTTAGTTACTATGCAAATAGCAGCAATGAAATGTTTTCAAAGAGCATCTCCCCACGTCTCTTTCTCCCTGCCATGCTGCTTTGCCGTTGTCGTAAAGTGAAGTGAAAGTGAAACTCGCTCAGTTGTGTCCTACTCTTTGTAACCCCATGGACCATACAATCCATGGAATTTGCCAAGCCAGAATACTGGAGTGGGTAGATTTACCCATAAGCACATGCTTTAGTTTTCATTTGTGTAATGTAGTACTAAACTTCTCTTTGGAGCAGAGGTTCTCAAATAAGGTTAATGGACCAATAAGCGGCCAATAGATGAATTAAGATATCAGTGAGACCCCTAATAGTGTGCAGAACGTTGTGTATATGGGCAGTTTTCTTGGGTAAAGGCTAGAGCATCTCTTGTTATCCCCAAAAGATAAGGAGCCACTGCTCTAAAAAGTTGGAGATGCAGGGAATTCCTCGAAGCAGGAGAGGACACTGAAGAACAAATAAAAAGGTTGCTTTTTAAAGAGAAATGCTAGACATTTCACTTGTCTGCTTGGAAATTAAGAACAAGGATTATAACATTCAGTAGCTACTAAAAATAAAGATGATGTTTGCTAACTTATATACCCAACAGTGTTCTAAGCATATTACATACTTTCACTTACTTCTCACCAGTTTTTTAAATTTTATATTTTTATTTATTTTCATAATATACGTGATTTACAACACTGTGTTAGTTTCAGGTATACAGCATAGTGAATCAGTTATGCACACACACATATCTATTGTTTTTCAGTTTCTTTTCTCGTATAGGTCATTACAGAGTATTGAGTAGAGTTCCCAGTGCTATATAGTTGTTGTTGTTGTTAAGTTGCTAAGTCATGTCGAACTCTTTGCAACCCCATGAACTGCAGCACATCAGGCTTCCCTGTCCTTCACTATTTCCTGGAGTTTGCTCAAACTTACATCCATTCAGTCGGTGATGCTATCCAACCATCTCATCCTCTGTCATCCCCTTCTCCTCCCACCTTCAGTCTTTCCCAGCATCAGGATCTTTTCCAATGAGTCGACTCTTCGCATCAGGTGGCCACAGTATTGGAGTTTCAGCTTCAGCATCAGACCTTCCAATGAATATTCAGGATTGATTTCCTTCAGGTAGGACTGGTTGGATCTCTTTGCAGTCCAAGGGACTCTCAAGAGTCTTCTCCAGCACCACAGTTCAAAAGCATCAGTTCTTTGGCACTCAGTCTTCTTTATGGTCTAACTCTCACATCTATACATGACTACTAGAAAAACCGTAGTTTTGACTATACAGACCTTTGTTGGCAGATGTCTCTGCTTTTTAATATGCTATCTTGATTTGTCACAGTTGTTCTTCCAAGGAGCAAGTGTCTTTTAATATCTTGGCTGTACCTAGATAGCATATTAAAAAGCAGAGACATTACTTTGCCAACAAAGGTCCATCTAGTCAGGGCTATGGTTTTTCCAGTAGTCATGTATGGATGTGAGAGTTGGACTGTGAAGAAAGCTGAACACTGAAGAATTGATGCTTTTGAACTGTGGTGTTGGAGAAGCCTCTTGAGAGTCCCTTGGATTGCAAGCAGATCCAACCAGTCCATTCTAAAGGAAATCAGTCCTGGGTGTTCTTTGGAAGGAATGATGCTAAAGCTGAAACTCCAATACTTTGGCCACCTCATGTGAAGAGTTGACTCATTGGAAAAGACTCTGATGCTGGGAGGGATTGGGGGCAGGAGGAGAAGGGGACAATCGAGGATGAGATGGCTGGATGGCATCACCTACTTGACAGCCGTTAGTCTGAGTGAACTCTGGGAGTTGGTGATGGACAGGGAGGCCTGGTGTGCTGCAATTCATGAGGTTGCAAAGAGTCGGACACAACTGAGCGACTGAACTGACTGACTGACTGAGTCATTGCCCACAGTGATTTTGGAGCCCAAGAAAATAAAATCTGTCACTTTCCACTTTTCCGCCATCTATTTGCCTTAAAGTGATGGGACCAGATGCCATGATCATCATTTTAGAATGTTGAGTTTTAAGCCAGCTTTTTCACTCTCTTCTTTCACTTTCATCAAGAGGCTCTTTAGTTTTTCTTCACTTTCTGCCATAAGGGTGGTGTCATTTGAATATCTGAGGTTGTTGATATTTCTCCTGGCAATTTTGATTCTAGCTTGTGATTCATCCAGCCTGATATTTCACATGATGTACTCTGCATATCTATTTCTGTTTTATTGACTATGCCAAAGCCTTTGACTATATAGATGACAAACTGTGGAAAATTCTGAAAGAGATGGGAATACCAGACTACCTGACTTACCTCCTGAGAAATCTGTATGCAAGTCAAGAAGCAACAGTTAAAATTGGACATGGAACAACAGACTGGTTCCAAATGGGGAAAGGAGTACGTCAAGGCTGCATATTGTCACCCTGCTTATTTAACTTATATGCAGAGTACATCATGAGAAACTCTGGGCTGGGTGAAGCATGAGCTGGAATCAAGATTGCCGGGAGAAATATCAATAACCTCAGAGATGCAGATGACACCACCCTTATGGCAAAAAGTAAAGAAGAACTAAAGAGCCTCTTGATGAAAGTGAAAGAGGAGAGTGGAAAAGTTGGCTTAAAGCTCAACATTCAGAAAACTAAGATCATGGAATCTGGTCCCATTACTTCATGGCAAATAGATGGGGAAACAATGGAAACAGAGACTTTATTTTGCGGTGGCTCCAAAATCACTGCAGATGGTGACTGCAGCCATGAAATTAAAAGATGCTTGCTCCTTGGAAGAAAAGTTATGACTAACCTAGACAGCATAATAAAAGCAGACATTACTTGCCAACAACGTTCTGTCTAGTCAAAGCTATGGTTTTTCCAGTAGTCATGCATGGATGTGAGAGTTGGACTATAAAGAAAGCTGAGTGCTGAAGAATGGAGGCTGTTGTACTGTGGTCTTGGAGAAGGCTCTTGAGAGTCCCTTGGACTCCAACCAGTCAATCCTAAAGGAAATCAGTCCCGAATATTCATTGCAAGGACTGATACTGAAGCTGAAACTCCAATACTTTGGCCACCTGATGTGAAGAACTGACTGGAAAAGACCCTGATGTTAGAAAAGATTGAAGGCCAGAGGAGAAGGGCATGAAAGAGGATGAGATGATTGGATGGCATCACTGACTCGATTGACATGAGTTTGAGTAAGCTCCAGGAGTGGTCCATGGGGTCTCAAAGAGTCGGATATGACTGAGCAACTGAACTGATACACAGACATACACACACAAAGACATATACACAGACAGATAGAAGTGTGTATATGTCAACCCCAATCTTATATTTACTTATTTGTCACAGGAACCCAAATGAAGTTAGTGTTACTGTCATTTCCATTTCAAGTGAAGACATTCTGTAAATAACTGTATATCATAATTCTGTATTCCTATCATAAATAATGGAGAAAAAGAGAGGAAAGGAAAGAGAAATAGAAGGAAAAATAGAACAAAGAAGGAATGGTGGGTGTAAAGGTGAGGAACAGGAATCTAGTAGTGAAGTATTATAGGGGAAAAAGTCATAACAGCTAAGACCATAGTGAAAAACACAATTCTGGTATTTGCCAAAGTCACATGCATTAACAGATTAATCCTTTTAGAAGCAAAAAGAATATATAAACGATTAGATTAAAAACATGTATAAACACTGTCAAAATTTATTAGAAGTGTTTGAATTTCAGTGTAATATTTGGAAATACAGACATTTCTGAAATGTTCACTTTTCTTCATTTGATGGAGAAAATCCTTATTCACACAATGTTGAGACAGAAAAAATAAGTTTTGTCAAATAAACATCCATCTTCCATTTGGTCTTTTGGATTTTAATTAATGGACCCTCATAGTTCATGCTGTATATTGCTGAAATTAAGCCAAGAGCTATATAGAGACCCCAGATGAATGCTAGTCCATTCTTCCTTGCTAGCCAAGTCTACCATGAAATTGAACCTGACTTGTCATCANCTCCGCCCCTCTCCCCTCCTTCCCTTTCTTCCACTCCTTGTCTGTTTGCGGGCAGTTGCTTTTTAAACATCTCTGGTGGGGTTTTGTGCCAGTTAAAGGAACGGGTTTTACAGGTTGAAGTCGTTAGATGGTCCGCACTGAACTAAATAGCCGGTCCTGGGCTGTTGCACAGGTTTAGCCAATAGTCAGGAATCAAGCCTCTGAAACGAGGACGCGATAAGGGTGTTTTGAGAAGGGGGTGTTTCCTCCGTGGTTCGTTCTAAAGGTTTTCCAAAAGTGAAAGATGTGATGTGTGTGCTCCAGGTTGGGTATGTGTGTGTAAGTGGGCGGAGGTGACGGCGCAGAGAGGTGGCAGTGTTGTTTCAAGGTTTAGGGAGAATCAGGGAGTTGACTGGCTTTTTCTTGGGAACCTGAATGTCCAGACTTGTGAGAGCTCATCCAAGTGTCGTTGACGTTGTTTGAGAACTCCAGGTCCACGCCCTACCTGTCAAGCTGAAAAGCACCTAATTTACGAATTGTGTCGGGAGCGGGGAGGCGGGGAGATGATCGTTATAAAATTTGTGTCATGAGTTAATTCTTGTCCTGGAAATAAATTCCGACTTTAATCATGCTCCACATATTGAATAACACATTTCATTAGTAAACTTATNTTTACGAATTGTGTCGGGAGCGGGGAGGCGGGGAGATGATCGTTATAAAATTTGTGTCATGAGTTAATTCTTGTCCTGGAAATAAATTCCGACTTTAATCATGCTCCACATATTGAATAACACATTTCATTAGTAAACTTATTTCCACTAAAGGAAAGGTATTCCCCTTAGTGTATTTCAGTATGTCTTACTAGCTTACGTTTTTATCTCTGTTAATGCAATATTATAAAATGACTTGTGATTCGTAAAACATTATTTTTAGTTTTTGAATGTCTTCAGGATCAGAGTCATGTCTTTTTCATCCCTGTGCTTACATGGCATGTGTCCAGAATATAGAAGTTATTCACACAGTTCTTCACCGAGTGAATGAATAATCAGCTGTGATCTCACAGTTGCCTTCTAGTAGTCCTTTATTTTGTTGGGCTAAGGTGTCTTGTTTGTTTGTGTTTTTGTTTCCGTTTTGGGGCACATGGAGATTTTGCTTTGTCTTTCCGTTTTGTAGCATGATCAAAGGACAAATCAAGAAGAATCCTTTGCCATCCTTCCAAAACTATCCTACCATGAAAGATTAAAATTATATTTGGGGTGTTGTGATTGAGCATTCTAATAACTTGTATTCAGTGGGAAATGTTTACACTTGAGCTTTTTTTGCCTAGGATTATTAGGATTTCCTGGTGATAGTAAATTGTGTTTGGAGTTTGTAACCATACCCTATCTTAAACAGAGAAAATTGGGAGTTAACCACTGTTGGAATAGTGTGGTACATCACAAAATTGCTTATAATGGCTCATTTTTTTTCCCATGGATGCATGAAGTCTGACATAACAAGTTCTCTTGTTATGACCTTGACATGACTTACCAATTAGCCACTTTCACACGATTTTTCAGAGATCCAGATGCTGTTCTCCAGTGTGTCTGCTGAGTGTGCAGTCATCTGTATCAATTATTTTGAAGTAATTCTTCATACAGCACTTTCTTTGCGGGGCTTTCAGGGAAAAGGGGCTAATTATAGGAAAGAATATTGTCTACCATTTGTGCAGGGAGATAATTTTTGCCTGTGGATGGTTGGGTTATTTTCACTGTAGTGAGGTTCAGATAAAAAAGCGCTGATACCTTCTTTTCTCTCCAAATGTCTGGTCCTGCACTGGTTTTCCAAGCTTAGCTTCTCCAGAACAGAAATAAATGTATCAGTATCACTTCTTGTATCTGTGTACCAGTGTAATCTGCACGTGTACATGGATTGCAAAGACAGTTACTTTAAAATTTTGGATTAAAAGGCTGTGAGTATTCATGGAGAAAAGATTGTGATTTTGAAGAACTAGGGAGATGGTTCATGGTTTTCATTGTTTTATGAAATTTTTCATTTTAGACACTAAGGAGACCGAAGCCTGCAGTTTCTTATCTCAGTGACGTAACCACTATACAGAGGTCAGATTTCCCTTATTTTAACAACCCTCTTGATAATAGCAGTCCTCCTACATTGTTTGCCTGCCAAGCACTGTGATAAGAACTTTACTTGTATTGTTTTTAATCTCCACACTACAGGAGGTAACTTTTCCATAGTTTACGAAGGCTAAGTGCAGTTAATTGCTGGAAGCTGGGCCACTAGTGAGTAACATCATCTGGATTTTGAAGTAATGATTGCTGAGAGCATTGGCTATTGCAATTAATCCTAAAAGACTGAGGGAAAAAAATTCAATTTTTGATTTAACTGAGCTTTAAGAAAGCAAAGATACTGATCTCCTCAGTATTCTTGGCCATCAAATGGGGCCTGGGGTAACCACTGACCCTGCCCAGGTGGCTTCAGACAGCAGCCAGTCTTCTGTTTATGACCTTTCATATGTTATCCCCTTCTGTGTGTGCCATGATGAAAAAATGGTTGGGTGTTGTTCATGTAAGTGTCCTGTGAGAGTAAACTATTAGGAACTCCACTTTGGTGTTTGATGATTACTTTTTACCTTTCAAATAGCTGAATAGTCCCTATTTGAGAAGAGTATTGGAGGCTTGTTTGTAGTGACCTTTCTTGAAATCTTGTTTTTTAGCTCTTTCTTGGACCGAAGGAGATACAGGAACTTATCCTCCAGCCCCCATTAGTAACAGTTATTCGTTTTATTTTCGTTAGCTCTAAAACATCTTTCTTACTACTTTACTGTACTCATTAAGGATTTGGTTACAATATAGAAAAAACGAAATTAAAGCTCTGAGTTCTTAAAGATGTTTGAATAAATTATAGAAAAGAATTTGCGTCTTTGACTTATTACATGTGCAGGTGAAAACTTAATTTCTGAACATCAGAGGGTATTCTCTCTGACCCAAAAAGCAGGCTTCCATAAAATACATTAATATTCTTAAATACACCACAGCTAGAGTCCTGTATCAGATTCAGTAGACGGACATAATGCTTGACACACATAATCTCTTTGAAGTCTGAGATCCAGTTTCATTGCAGAATTCACTTATTGAAACTAAATATCAGGGTTTGTCAATGTCATCTTGGAGAATAAAACACAGCAAGATTATGAAATGACTTCTACCCCCAAATACATTGTGAAGGTGGGGCAAAGATCCCCAGTTTCTAATTAGATCATGATTGTAGTTCTGCTGCCCTATCTAGATCTAGTCTGGATTTTTGTAGCAGCCTTTCAGCCTCTGATTGGGGGCTCCCTGCCCAGTCTTTTCTCCACAGTTTGGGGGTTAGAGCATTCTTGATATTCCCATGCTTAAAACCCTTTCACACCTCCTTCTTGCTAATTAAAAAAATCCAAATTCCTTTTATCCTTAATTTCATATATAAGTTTAACTTATACCTCTCCAAAAATTGTATCTTGATTTGATTTTGTTTCTCTCAACTCCATCCCTCAAAACAACACACAAAAAAACAACTTTCAAGACTGGACTAGTTACTCCCCTTGTGATCTGCCATAAAATCTACCTTATACTACTATGGACAGTGCCTTCATTAGCCTATTATAAATTTTGTTGACCACAGTCTATAGTAACCTCATAACTACAGGTACTCATGCATTCTTAAAAGCCTACACAGGACTTTGTCAGAAGTTCCCAAACTTCCTCAGTTCTTAATGACATCCTTATTCCTGGTGGCTCAGATGGTAAAGAATCGACCTGCAATGCAGGAGACCAGGGCTTGATCCCAGGATTGGGAAGATCCCCCGGAGAAGGGAATGGCAACCCACTCCAGTATTCTTGCCTGGAGAGTTCCGAGGACAGAGGAGCCTTAGGGGCTACAGTCCATTGGGTCACAAAGATGTGGACAGGACTGAGCAACTAACACACTAGACTGCAAGTAATATCCAGTATCTTTCAATTACTGATGATATTATAATGCTAATCTTTGTTTCTTTGCATTGTTGAAAGCATATCTTCAGGGTAAATGCATATGTAAGATTTGTTAGATTTGCCAAATGTTTCTTCTGTAGCATTGTAGTATTTTGAATTCCCACCTGTGGTATATGAGTACTGCAGCTTCTGCTAATCTGAAAGATGAGAAATGGTATCTTAGTTTAATTTTGATTTGTATTTCTCGTATTACAAGTGAATTGAACATTTTTTCATATGTTTAAGGGCCATTTTTTTGTATGTTTAAAATTGTTCATGTTATTTGCTCACTTTCTAAATAAATTTGGTCTTTTCAGAGTTTAAAACTTCTTTATATTTAAGAATATTAGTCATTTAGCTTTGCCATATACTGCAGATACTTTGCCCAGTTATCTTTTGGCATTGCTAGTGGTACGTGTTTGTTTTTTTTTTCTTTTGACTTGCAAAACTTTGTTTCTGTGTAATAAAATATATTAAATTTATTGCATCTAGGTTTTTAGTCATAGAGAGCCTTTTTGCTACCCACAGGTTAGAGAGGAATTTAGCCATGCTTTCTTCAGTACTAATACAATTTTATTTATAATATAGAGAGCATTCAGTTTTGTGATCTATTTGGAGTATATTTCTGTTTTGATGTAAGGAAAGGATCTAATTTTATCTTTTCCACATGACTTTCCAGTTGTTCTAATGCTACTTTTAAGAAAAAACTTTGCCCCCTTTGTCATGTACTAGATTTCCATATATAATTGGGTGTATTTCATTCTTTTGTATGTCTGACTATTCCTGTACCAGTAAGTACTACACAGTTTTAATCATAAAGGCTTTGTATATGATTCAGTATCTGGTAGGGCTAGTTCCCCATTATTGCTCCTCCTTCAATGTTCTTTACTAGTCTTGCATGTCTTATGTTTGTTATTTGAATTGTAGCATCAGTTTGTCTAAGTCCATTGAAAAACTCACTATTTTTATTGAGATCTCATTAAACTTACTTTTTAACTTAGAACTGATCTCTTGATGATGCTGGAACACCTTAATCTTAAATAAGTGAAATCCTTTCATTTTCTTAAATCCACTATTTTGTCTCTGCAGAATGATTTATATTTGCACAAGTTTTGAACAGTTCATGTTTATTCCCATGTATTTTGTATTTTGTCTTTTGTTGTTACTATTATAAACAGAATTTTCTTATCCGTTGTATTTTATCATTGCTTCTCTTTGGCCCAGATATACAGTTACTTGTTGTTCAGTAACTCAGTTGTGTCTGACTCTTTGCGATATATAGTTATATCACCTGTAAATAAAGGTTTTATCCTTTTCTTTTCCAGTGTTTATATTTCTGTTTGTCATATCTAATTGCTTTGATTACTATCTCCAGAACAATGTTAAATAGTGGTGTTAAGAGTGTCTTTGATAGAGATGCTGATTGTTTTATTGTATTATCTTCTCTATGCATGCACAGAGATAAACATTACACTAGATATTAATTTATGGAAATTCCTTGCCATGACTACATTCCTTCACTATTTCTGTGATACTAATGTCGATATATATAAGAGACAGGAAGCTTGACTTACCTAGTGGGCAGCAGCAAAGGGTAATGATAGTCGAGGTGAGGTACTGATCCTGTTTCCCAGTTCATACAACCATTCTTAAGTTCTGTTCCTGCCTCTCCATGTAATTCTTCTGAACCTCACTGTAATCTTCACTCAGTGAGTCATGAGTGCCACAGGTTAAAAGCAGCCATAGGTCTATGAAAATCTAAGAGTTTCCTTCTAGGCTTTCGTGGTCTTTAAGTGGTTTCTGTGCCTAGCAGATAAATTAGGCTCACCTTGTATTGATGTGATTATGGCTTAAGGATGGCCCTTAGTCAATAAGGCAAGTCAGACTTGTAATTAGATGAGTTTACCCATGAAATTAAAAGACGCTTACTCCTTGGAAGAAAAGTTATGACCAACCTAGATAGCATATTCAAAAGCAGAGACATTACTTTGCCGACTAAGGTCCATCTAGTCAAGGCTTTGGTTTTTCCAGTGGTCATGTATGGATGTGAGAGTTGGACTGTGAAGAAAGCTGAGCGCCGAAGAATTGATGCTTTTGAACAGTGGTGTTGGAGAAGACTCTTTAGAGTGCCTTGGACTGCAAGGAGATCCAGCCAGTCCATTCTAAAGGAGATCAGTCCTGGGTGTTCTTTGGAAGGAATGATGCTAAAGCTGAAACTCCAGTACTTTGGCTACCTCATGCGAAGAGTTGACTCATTGAAAAAGACTCTGATGCTGGGAGGGATTGGGGGCAGGAGGAGAAGGGAACGACAGAGGATGAGATGGCTGGATGGCATCACTGACTCGATGGACATGAGTCTGAGTGAACTCCAGGAGTTGGTGATGGACAGGGAGGCCTGGTGTGCTGTGATTCATGGGGTCACAGAGAGTCGGACACGACTGAGCAACTGAACTGAACTGATCCGTGAGGTAGCCCATGGTACACAAATATGGGGTGATTGTAGGCACGTTTGTAGGGTCCATTTGGCCTCCAGAATTCATTTGTAAATGGTCTAGGCCTCTGGCTGGAGGTGTGTGTTGGTGTGGAATCAGATGCTGGCATCCTGGACACATCCCATTCACATGGCAGCTGTGGACACACAACAGTGCTCAGTCTCCCATGTTCTGGAGAGCGTGTCCATTTCACTGCTGTCTACTTCACCCAGAAAGTTCAAGTACCATATTTTCTGTAGATTCTTATAATTTCAAGATTGTCTAGGTCCATTTTGTTAACTTGCAGTCCACATCTCATTTCCTGTTTCAGTCATTCTCTTTCCTTTCCCAGTGCAGGGTGATGGGATATTTATTAATTTCTTGTCCCTTGTGCTTCCCTAGAAGTCCCCTCAAATCCCAGTCTGTGACCTGTAAGTCCGTCTTGGTTGTCCCAGAAAGGCTGGTGGGTCTCCAGGTTGGGGAGCTCTCACCCCCCAGGTGAGTACTCTTGGTCTGTGGCCAGTTGTCTGTGTCCACTTTTCCCTGGGATCTGTGTTGCCTTTTTCTCTGTGGGTCTTGTGGCCTTCTTAGTCCACAGTTCAGCCTTGGGCAGGTGGTGGTCGGGGGCTCTCCTGCCTTGGAGATCCTCAGGTCTCCTCCTCTGCTACATGCTGCAACTCTGATATCTGGGCTTGCAGTTGGCTGATCTTTTCTGTTCTCTGTTTTTTGCCTTATTTCCCCTGCCCCCATCATTTTAGTCTGAGGACATTTCATCTTCCTTCCTCTTTCTGCCTAAACACTTTGCTGTGACAGAAACTACCTGTCCTCTGAGATCCTGAGTGTCTGGGACACCAGCCCTAGTCCCTAGTGCTTTACCACCACCCTGTCAGTCTCTGAGAGCTCCCTGTTTCATGTGTCTCCACTACAACTGAAATAATTCTCTGTGTCTGTTACTTATTCTTATTTGCTGAGCTTTCTTGATCCCTCAGAATAAAATAAAACTTGACCATTTGCTCTGTCTTTTCTTGTCCTTTGCTTTGACCCGATCATTAAACCCACCCTTGTTTCTATGTTTTGTTGAAGTTTATGTATATATTTATATATTTTATATTTATATGTATTTGGTTACAACTGTTTGAACTTTTTGCACATTCATTAGTCATTGATTTTTTTTTAATCCTGTCAACTGTCTTTTTATGTCCTTTGCTTATTGGGGTGGGGATGGGGAGGCTGTTTGTTTTTTTTTTTTTTAATGATGAATTTGTCAGTTTTATGTGGTATAATTCACATACTAATAAATTTACTTTTAAAGTGTTTAATTCAGTGCTTTTTGTTTGAACTTCCCAGGTGAACAGTCCTTTTGATTCATAACAAGTTTCCTGTCTTACGTTACTGTGTCTGAATTTAAGCCATTAAAACTCTAAATTGTTTAAAAGTACACTGTTAACAGATTGTGGTATAGTAAGTAGAAAGACAAAATACCCAAATTAGAGTGCTGAAAGGGAATTATTCATATTGAACACTGACAGTGCTTTGAAGAATTGTTTGTACAGTGTTGACTACAAAATTGAGGAAATCCAGTTATAGACAGGAGTGATCAAATAGGATGCTAGATTTAATTCTGTGTTTCTGTTCTAGGAAGGTACAAAGTCTTAAGTGACTAAATTTTTTTAAATTGACACTTAGCACTTTTGTGTTTGTGATTTCATTTGATCTTTGTATCAGCCAAAGAAATGACAGTATACCTCATCTCTGCCTCTTTCTGAAATGCACAGTGAACTATATCGGTGAGTCCTATTACATTTGCATTTTAAAGTGAGAGTGCTCCATGAAAAGATGTTCAGCGTCACCATTTACTAGCGACATGCAAATCAAAACCACAGTGAGATATCACCTCACATCTGCTACAGTGGCTTTTATCAAAAAGGCAAGAAGCCACAAGCGTTGGCAAGGATGCGGGAAAAAAGGGGAGCCTTACACATTGTTGGTTGTTGTTTAGCCACTAAGTCGAGTCTGACTCTTGCGACCCGTGGACTGCAGCACTCCAGGTTTCCCTGTCCTTCACCATTTCCCAGAGTTTGCTAAAAAAAAAACTTCATGTCCATCAAGTCAGTGATGCCATCCAACCGTCTCATCCTCTGTCATCCCCTTCTCCTCCTGCTTTCAGTCTTTACCAGCATCAGGGTCTTTTCCAATGAGTTGACCCTTTGCATGAGGTGGCCAAAGTTTTGGAGCTTCAGCATCAGTCCTTCCGATGAGTATTCATAGTTGATTTCCTTTAGGATTGACTGGTTTGATCTCCTTGCTGTCCAAGGGACCCTCAAGAGTCTTTTCCAGCACCACAGCTCGAAAGCATCAGTTCTTTGGCTCTCAGCCTTCTGTATGATCCAACTCTTACATCCGTACTTGGCTACTGGAAAAACCATAGCTTTGACTATGTGGACCTTTGTTGGCAAAGGTTTGTTGGCAACAGATTTCTCTGTTTTTTAATATGCTGTCTAGGTTTGTCATAGCATTTCTTCCAAGGAACAAGCGTCTTTTGGTGCAGCCACTATCAAAAATTGTGTGGACACTCAAAAAGTCTAGAAGAGAGCTACCATATAATCCAGGTATTCCACTCCTGGGTATTTATCCAAAGAGTGTGAAAACACTAATTCAAAAACACGTATGCACTGCTGGGTTCATCACAGCCTTATTTATGATTGTCAAGATTTAGAAACAGCTTCTGTGCCCATCAGCAGATGAATGGGTGAAGAAGATATGGTATACACAGACAGACACACACATGCAGTCACACACACATACACCACAGGATACTACTCAGCCACGAAAAAGATGAAATCTTGCCATCTGTGACAACATGTACTTTGAGGGTATTATGCCAAGTGAAATAAGTCAGAGAAAGATAAATACCTTTTGATTTTACTCATGTGGAATATAAAAAGAAAAAAAAGTAAAGAAACCAAGCTAAAGCGAATACAGAGAACAGAGTACTATTTATCAGGGCAGGGGTGAAGGCAAAATAGATAAAGGGGATAAGCTGTATGGTGACAGATGGAAAGTAAATTCTTGGTGAGCACATTGTAGGATATAGGAGAAGTAGAAACATATGTTGTACAGATGAAATTTATATAATGTAAGCCAGTATTACCTCAATAAAAACAATGTTCAAAGAGAGAATATAAAATGAGTAATCTTTTCCCCAACTTTGTGCTTTGAAAGATTTCTTTTTTTAAATTGAAGTGTAGTTGATTTACAATGTTGTGTTAATTTCTGCTGTACAGCAAAATAATTCACATATATATACACACACATATATATACACACACACACATTCATTTTTTATATTCTTTTCCATTATGGTTTATCCCAGGACGATGGCTATAGCTCCCTGGGCTATACAGAAGGTTTTTGCTGCCTTGAAAAGTTTACCAAAAAGTTAATAAGAGTACATTGTTGAAAGCCAGTAGTTACTAATCACTTAATATTCACCAGTTATTGTTTTGCTATATTTGCTTTACCTTTTTAAGTGTAGATGGTTTTGTTTTTCTGAGTTGTTTGAAAGAAGGTTGGAGACATGAAATTTCACCTCTATGTACCTGAGTTTACATCTTTGAGGATGAAGACATTCTCCTTTATTATCATACAACTACTGTAATATTTAAGAAAATTGGCAATAATTTTATTACATCATCTAATATCTAGTCCAAGTTCAGATTTCATTAATTGTCTCCTATCGTCTTTAATAGCTGTTTTCTTCCTTCTGATCCAGGACCCAGTCAAGGTTCATAATTTCTGCTTGCTTATTTTGACTTCTCTGCCCTTTTTTCACTTTTAACTTTTGAGACATAGTTTACATGCCATAAATTCACCCATTTTAGATTTACAGTGATTTTTAGTAACTTTACTGAGTTGTATAAGTCATTACCATAATCATTACCACTCCAGTTTTAAAACATTTTCATCTCTTTAGTATAAAATCTCTTATACCCCTTTGTAGTTAATTCCCATTCTATGAATATACTAGATTTTGCTTATCCTTTTACTGGTTGATAGACATTTGGACTGTTTACCCTTTTTGGTTATTGTGAACAATCCTGCTATGAACATTCATGTAGAAGTCTTTAATGTACATATGTTTTCATTTCTCATTGATAATGTAGAGTGAAATCTCTAGGTTGTGTGGTAGGTTGATGTTTAATACATCATTTTGTATTCCCACCAGCAATATTTGAGAATTCTTGTTTCTTTGCATCTTCATGAACAATTGTTAATCATGTTTTTTTTTTTTTTTAATGTATAATTTAAAAAAGTGTATTGCCATTCTGTTGGGTATAAATAAGTATCTTGTTGAGAATTTAATTTGCATTTCTCTAGTGAATGATATGGAGAAGGCAATGGCAACCCACTCCAGTACTCTTGGAAAAGCCTGGAAAATCCTATGGATGAAGGAGCCTGGTGGGCTATAGTCCATGGGGTCTCTAAGAGTCGGACACGACTGAGCGACTTCACTGTCACGCTTTGGAGAAGGAAATGGCAACCCACTCCAGTGTTCTTGCCTGGAGAATCCCAGGAGCAGGGGAGCCTGGTGGGCTGCCGTCTATGGGGTCGCACAGAGTTGGACACGACTGAAGCGACTTAGCAGCAGCAGCAGTGAATGATAGTGTATCTTTGCATGTGCTTATTCGGGGAAGGCAATGGCACCCCACCCCAGTACTCTTGCCTGGAAAATCCAATGGACGGAGTAGCCTGGTGGGCTGCAGTCCATGGGGTCGCTAACAGTCGGACAGACTGAGCGACTTCACTTTCACTTTTCTCTTTCATGCATTGGAGAAGGAAATGGCAACAACCCACTCCAGTATTCTTGCCTGGAGAATCCCAGGGATGGGGGAGCCTGGTGGGCTGCCGTCTATGGGGTCACACCTGTCTCTTATACACATCTAGATGTGTATAAGAGACAGACAGTTGGGTCGCACAGAGTTGGACACGACTGAAGCGACTTAGCAGCAGCAGCAGTGAATGATAGTGTATCTTTGCATGTGCTTATTCGGGGAAGGCAATGGCACCCCACCCCAGTACTCTTGCCTGGAAAATCCAATGGACGGAGTAGCCTGGTGGGCTGCAGTCCATGGGGTCGCTAACAGTCGGACAGACTGAGCGACTTCACTTTCACTTTTCTCTTTCATGCATTGGAGAAGGAAATGGCAACAACCCACTCCAGTATTCTTGCCTGGAGAATCCCAGGGATGGGGGAGCCTGGTGGGCTGCCGTCTATGGGGTCACACAGAGTCGGACACGACTGTAGTGACTTAGCAGCAGCAGCAGCATGTGCTTATTATTAGTCTTCCACCTGTTTTCTTTAGTGAAGTGTCTACTGAAACCTTTTGCCCAGTTTTTAAAAACTGGATTATTTTTCTTATTATGTCTTAAGAGTTCTTTGTGAGTTCTGGATACAGGTCCTTAAGATCTGTGATTTTCAAAGATTTTCTCCTAGAGTGTAATGAAGTTAACCACAAGCCTTGCTTAATTTTTCTAATTTGCCATGGGGCTTTTTTGGAGAGTTGGAATAAAAGCTAAATCTTCTGTTTATAATTCTTCCACATGTCTAGTACTGAAGTTCTAGATTAAAGACTAACTAATCAAAGACAGCATAGACCCCTTTATCTTCATTCTGCATTAAGCAGTGAGAAACTCTTCCTTTCTAAGCTGTAAGAAGCAAATAGAGACCCTATAAACCGTTAGCATTCATTCAGTTGTAAGAGTCAGCAATCCAGTTTAGACTACCTTAAGCACAACAGAAATGTGCAGGCTTTCTCTCCTTCCCCAGCTCTGCTGCTTTCTTTTTGTGTACTGGCAGACTGTGTGGTAGCCACATTCATCTCCAGATTCATCAAAGAGCCTGTCTCTCTCACTCATTTAAGGAGTAGAGTACTCTGGCTGGCCTGTGTCTCTTGTCCTGCTTTGTAGTCCTGCCCGGATATATAGTCCCATTGTAATTGTGATAGGAGAGAATGGTTCCCACAAGAAGAGGGCGTGCAGACAAACCATGTTTAATGCCTCTTTAGGGGCAACGGGTCATTTTTTGCTCACTTTTATGAAATTAAACCAGAAGGAATGGATAGGATATTAATATCTGAAGTTTAAGGGGGAAATCACATTTGTTAGCTGATTAAAGTAGCCTTTACTAGTAGCACTTTTTCTTACCTAACCAAACACAGCTGATATTTGGTTTAAGCTAAAACATTCCGGGTATCTCTCCCATGGAAGTGAGGGGAGGACCTACCTTAACAGTGATAACAACTTGATAATTGTGGCTGATTTTTCTGTACTTCTCTTGCGTGTTTTTTAATGTAGTTTTCTTTAGCTCTCTGAGTGGGGGTTATAGCCAACTCTCTTGGAGTTCCTGCATTCCTACAGATTGCTGAAACGCATTTTTATAATTAGTTTCCTTCTTCTCTTCTTTCATTTACTTGGATTCTCAAGCTCTATGTCCATATGTTACATGATTCATCTTCAAAGCGTTTTTTCCCCCTAAAGTAAGGCTTGCTCCCAGTTCCTTTTCATGACATTGAGTGTATGGTGATGGTGACGATGCTATTGATGCAGTTATGATTTTCCTGCTCAGAAAAGAAAATACTTTTCATCACTCAGAGCATTTCTAATCTAAACTCTTGAGTAGTCATACAACTGATATGTAAGTACTATCATGAAGTCAAACAAATAATTTTGGATACTGTGGCTCTTGTGTTGCGTCTATACTTTTCCAGTATTCTTTAGGATTTATTTTTAGTGTGAAAATAAATGCAGAAACAAGAGCTTCTGATTTTGGACTGTGTATAAAATGTATCATCTCTTACAGAGTTAGAACAGGTCTTCAAAGGGCAGCTAATACATTCTTCCACTGTTTACAAAGATCTCCTCAAAAACTCCTCGGCCACTAGCCATTGCTTAACCACTTGTAGTGGTATTGTGGAAATATGTGTTATTTCTGGATGTCTTAATTTAAAAATCCATCCTTGTTTTGAACTGTAGTCTATTATCCTGTGGCTTCTCTTTATTCCTGTTTTCTCTGGAGAAGCACTTAGCACACAAATATGTTTTTGAGCCCTTGTTAAACAGTGCATCTGTTGACAGAATCAAGAATAGTCATTTTCACATGTACCTTTCTTCAAATAATTGAAGATGGCAGCCATGCAACTTCCTTGCCAGCTTCCCAAGCGTCTGCCTGTGTTCAGACACATCCTTCATGTATTTAGTTAGTTCCCTAACCATCTTGGTCACACGCTTCTAAAAATAATACAGCAACAATCACTTATTTGGAGTCAAACTTTACAACTTGAAATATGAAATGTCCTTAGAGAGGGAGAAAGAAATGACTAGAATTTGTAGCATTCCTTCCATGGCCAGGCCCTCACCCAAATCGTTATTTCCATTTAATCATCCAAACACAACCCTATGAGGTAGAAGATGTTCCCCATTGAGAATTAGAAAGTAAAGTTTCAGAGCAAATGTGGGGGCAGTGGGGGACGGCGAAGAAGATACCTTTGAACATCCAAAGTAGAAAGGTAAGGTCCTAACACTAAAGGCTGTTATGTGTCTAGTGCTCAAGAGAATAGTGATAAGTCTTTCAGAACCTACTTACTCTTATTTCATATCTAATGCAGTAAGCCTGGTAATTTGCTTCCAGACAGTTTTTGGGGATGGAGGGGTGCTCTGCAGGCACGTAGGCAGTTAGTGGTCAGTGAGGGACGATTGTGGAAGGAAGGGATGAGGCAGCAGGACTACAGCATGGCAGTAGAGTTTGGAGTCCCATCTCCTGGAGCTGGTGAATCTAGGGAAAACTGCCCCACATCCGTAGTCGCCTCTGGGAACGGGGTGACAGTTGATCATTACGATTCCGGCTTTTCAAGAAAAAAATTTTAACTGTTCAGTTAAGTTGAAGAATTTGTGAGACATGAAGTTCTGAACTCAATTTTCACCAAATACAACTCAAAAATTAAAATATCATCCTGTCCACATACTGCTTCTGATGGCTAAGTTGCTTATTTTGATTACTGGCTTGTTGAGAAATCCTCATGATTATCACTATTATTTTTTGATGTGTGTATGCATATGTGTGTGCGTGCTTAGTTGTGTCCGACTCTTTGCAACCCTGTGGACTGTAGCCCACCAGGCTCCTCTCTCCATGGGATTTTCCAGGCAAGAATACTGGGGTGGGTTGCCATTTTCCTACTCCAGGGGATCTTGCCAACCCAGGGACTAAACCCATGTCTCTTGCGTCTCCCGCATTGGCAGACAGGTTCTTTACCACTGCACCAGATGTGTGTATATTGAGCGTTAAGTATACTTGGTAAACAGGAGATACCACTCTTTGATGATTTGGGGAGCTAAACTTTACCTTTTATAGCTTTGATTGAATTCCCAGGGTTTTCCCATCTTGGATGTGTT
The DNA here is from genome assembly GCA_006410675.1 of Oreotragus oreotragus. NCBI lineage: Eukaryota > Metazoa > Chordata > Mammalia > Artiodactyla > Bovidae > Oreotragus > Oreotragus oreotragus. The sequence goes on from SJYX01016621.1 coordinate 480,653, forward strand.
TAGGTTTATCGCAACTTGACTGGTCCACTTCCCCTGCTGTCAGTTACTAAGTATTTAGAGAATGCTGTTATTAGACTAAGTGAAACATAATTTAAATTTTTAAATGAAAGTATATGTGAATACTTTTAAGATTATCTAGTTAACAGTTGCTTGCTCTTTTCTTAAATCAGGAAGTAAAGGAAGAAGATTATATTACTCCAGAAATACTTTAGTTTCAGCCTTCATCTCATTTTCCTCCAAATCCCAGCTGTCCATTTGGTTGTTCTTTCAATGTAAGTAGTTAAATAACTACTGTTTGTTATTCTTATGAGTTTAAACTGTATCTAATTTTATTCCGTCCTAAAAGCTTTGATACAAATATTGACAATGTGTTCTTCAATCAAAAAAGTTAAAATGTACAGTCCAGAATATTTCTTTTTTTGGTTGTTTTAAACTCAGGAGTAATCCTTATCAGAGCATTACTGCCGAAGAGAACTGTAAGATAGTAAGCTGATCTGTGTTCTTAGTGAAATTTTAGTAACTTAAGAACAGTGCTGTCATGCAGTTTAGAATGTATGTCATCATCTGACAGATTTGTGCAAAATGTAGGAAACTGTTCCTGCCTATGGCTTGCCTTTTGCTGTTTCTTTACTGATAAATATGACCAGGTTTCTTTAACTCTTAAATCTTAAAAACATGAAGTGCTCTTTTGATTATAATTGGAACATCATTTGGGTCAGAATTCATTTTCAACTTAGTGTCAGTATAAAGTATTATCAGTTACAATAAAGCTCTTGGGCCGAGGATAAACAGCAGCAAATTTCCTTTTCCTAGGTTATTTTTGTTATATTAGTCAATAAACCTCTGTTTGAAATCTGTGTCACAGTGTCACAATCGGGCAGACGAGTTCAAAAAGAAACATTCCCTTTTAAGGCAGTCATATGAAAGTAATTTTGAGATGAAAGTTGTTACTAATGTGTGTTTTCTTCATTCCAAAACTGGGACATGATGGCAAAAATGGTCTCATAAATGAAGTGAAAAAGAGAAGAAAGACAGTAATTGAGAGGTTTTTTTCTTTAGAAATTATAGTTTTGGGTATTTTTTTTTAAATATTTGAAGCTCATAAACATCCAGTTTTGAATAGAAGTATAGCACATTTGGGGGGAGGCGGTAGGTATGGTGAATATTGAACATAAGTTTTGTTTAATAAAATATTTATTGAGTGAAAAGCACTGTTGTGTGCCAGGTACTGTGCTAGACACATTTGAGGGAAGGAACCTAACCCCCACTGAAGCAACAGGGAGCACTCCCCAGAAGTGGCCACAGGAGGATGAACAGGAGTTTGATAAAGGAGATGAATCACGTTGAGTTGGACATCAAGTGTGCAGACCTAGGAGATAAAATTCATGCCATGCCCTTCAGAGGGAGTGTGGTGTATTCCTCAGGGGTAAGGTAGGGAATCAGAAAGGGCCCGGGGGAGAGAGGATTGGGAGAGTTGCGGGCAGATCTTAAAGCCCCTCATTTCAAGCCTCTGGGGAGCCGTTGGAAAAATTTAGGAAGCATCGTGATCAAGTTTGCTTTTGAGTGTTCTCTGCAGCAGTGCTTCTGAAGTGATCTCTGATAAAGGTCTGTTTTTTTAAGTTTTCTGTATATAGCAGACTTATACTTTTGTAAAATATAGTAAAAAATAAAATATTAGAAAAATGAAAATTTAAGAAGACAGAAAACAAGCCCATTTTAAAAATTAAGTTGAACAAACATAAAATTACTGTCAAGTTCCTCTTTGAGTTTCTAAATGTATACTCTAAAATTGGTTCTTTCCTATTCTTGAACTAGTTACGCTTTGAGTACCTCTCCTGCAGAGGAGTAATCTCTTTGATCATGTATCCCCATCAGTACAGAATTCTGGAAACTCTCATGTGTATATTTGCTTTCAAATCATGTACATGTGCTACTGTGCAATTATATGATGTGTGCCATAAACTGTAAATCCAAATTGAAAAATAACAAGAGATTTTATTAGCTATTTTAAATGAAAATGTTTTATTCTTAGTAGTTAAAAAAAATACTTTGCACTAAAATATTGTTTAGTGAGAGCAGTGTAATTCATTACAGCTTTTGAAAGACTTGGTTCATTCGTAAAAGTAACCAGTGTATTAAATGATCATATTGGGTACTTTGTATATAATTCTGTCGATTATATTTCAATAATGCTGGAAAAATTAATAAATTGTCTCGGCTCTCTTCCAGATGATGCCAGACCGTAACATATACAAGAGCCCCTACACACCTGGGGTATTCTTTCTAGTGGGGGTTCTTAACACTTCGTGATTCAAAGGCCTGGTTTTAGGGTTGAGTTTGTTTTGTGTCTGTTGTAATGGCTGTCATAGTTGAAATCAATGCTTTACAAAGTATATAGATCAAAATGGGAGAACTGTGTTGTTGGGTGTGTTTCCTTAGTCATGGCCTCAGTTTTCCGTTTCATCCAGTAGTTAGTGACAATTTTTAATGAAGTTTGTCTTGCTCGTTTTCTTTTCCCCTGATGTCAGTCAGTTCTTACAAACTCATCAGAATGTCTTCCCTGTGTGTGTGTGTTTAATCAGTGTATTCAAAATCCAGTGAAACTGTATAGATTTAAACAGGTTAGGAATTTTCAAATTGGTATTCAGATGAGATGTAAAGTGGGCATATTACATTTATAAGGGTACAAACCTGTCAACTCTTCCTGTATCCATTCACTAATACCACACTGTCTTTATAGCTTTCTCATAAGTCTTCTCAGTCAATATAATAGGAGTCAGCAAATATTTTCTTAAGGGGCCAAGTGTTAAATGTTGTAGGCTTTGCAGGCCAAATGGTCCATTATAGTACACACCTTAGCCACTGTAAATAGAAGGCAGCCATAGATAATACATAAATAATTTGAAATTACTATGTCCCAGTACAAGACTTCCCTGGTGGCTCAGATAGTAAAGCGTCTGTCTACAATGCGGGAGACCCGGGTTCGATCCCTGGGTTGGGTAGATCCCCTGGAGAAGGAAATGGCAGTCCACTCCAGGACTGTTGCCTGGAAAATCCCATGGACAGAGGAGCCTGGTAGGCTACAGTCCATGGGGTTGCAAAGAGCTGGACACGACTGAGCAACTTCACTCATTCAGTACAAGTTTATATATAAAGAAGCATTTTGCTATGAACCTGAATTGCTCTAAAAAAAAAATGAAACCTATTAAAAAGAAATGAAGGCAGAAAAAAAATAGCATCACTTTTTTGTTCTTCCTGCCAGAGATGCATAACCTGAATCTGATCATCATACAATTCACTTAAGGGACATTCTATGAAAAAATTGGTCAGTAATCTTTAAAATTCACAACATCATGAAAGTCAAAGATAATATTAGGAATTCTTCTACACTGAAGGTGACCAAAGAGATATGACTATTAAATGCATTGCATGATTCTAATCCAGTGCAGAATCTTGGATAAGGTCTGAGGAGTGTCTGGTAGAAATGTGTTCATGCTGATTTCCCAATGATGGTGGCTGCATTATGATTTGTAGATGCTTGTCCTCATTTGTTGGAAATAAATGCAGAGGTGTTCAAGTGATACAGAGTGAGCAACTTACTATCAAATAGCACAGGGAAAAAAATCGTTTTGGGTTATACTTGCAACTTTTCTATAAATTTGAGATTATTTTAACATCTTAAATGTATGTATCATTAAAAGTAAAATAGATTTATTGGCAGGACAGTCTAGTTTGACAACCTTCTACATACTTTGATGCTGTTTTGGATATTCTTGATGTTACTATTTCCATACAAATTTTAAAATCAGTTTGTTGGTTTCTACCAAAAAGAAAAACCCTGCTGGGATTTTTATTGAGATCGAGTTGAGTCTGTAGATGAATTTGTGGAGGATTGATACTTTTGCAATAATGTGAGTTCCAGTCCATAAACATGACTTAGAGCAGTATTTAGATGGTCTTTACATTTTCTTAGCAGAGTTTTATACTTTTCTGTGTGAAGTTTTTTGTGGTTGCTATCCTCTAAAATGCCCACCAGAGATTTTTGCCTCTTGGTAGTCATACATTCCCTTTTGTAAGTGATTTTCACGTTGAGTAAGGGAGTAAGATTGACCGAATGACATTGTATGACATCCAAGACTAGATCATAGAAGACATTTCACCATGGCGGATTCATGTCATTGTATGGCAAAACCAATACAATATTGTAAAGTAAAAAAATAAATAAAACTAAAGAAAAAGAAAAAAAAAAACATTTCAGCTTCAGCCTTGCTGTCTTGAATCACTTACCTGAAGGAAGCCAGCTATTATGTTATGAGGGCATTCAAGCAGCCCAGTGAAGAGGCCCAGATGGTGAGGAACTCTGAGGTCTCCCGCCAATAGCCGTGTGAGTGAGCCATCTTGGAAGCAGCGTGTCCAGCTCTGTTTAAGCCTTCGGATGACTGCAGTCTGCCAGCATCCTGACTGCAATCTCATGAGAGTCCCTGAACTACTAGAACCACCTAGCTGAGCTGCTCAAACTCTAAGATTATAAGTGTTTGTTATTCTAAGACTCTAAGTTTTAGATTAATTTATTATGGAGCAATAGGTAACTAATAATGTACTTGTTTTTTAATTTTTAAATTCTGTGTAATTTTTTGTTTCCACCTTTTTTGTAGTAAAATGCAGTAACATTTGCCATCTTAACTGTTTTTAAGTGTACAGTCTCACGGTATTAATACAGCCATATTGTTTTACAACCATCACCACCATTCATCCCCTTAACTCTCTTCATTGTAAAACTGAAACTCTGTATTCATTAAACAATAACTCTCCAGTCTTCCCTCCCTGTAGCTCATGGCAGTCACCGTTCTACCTTTTGTCTATGATCTTGACGATGCTAGATGGCGTTGTACATTATTTGTCTTTTTGTGGTTAGCTCATGTTCACTTAGCCCAGTGTTCCAAGATTCATCCATGTTGTAGCAGACTGCAGAATTGCCTTGCTTTTCATGTTGAGTGTCACTCCATTGTATGTTTATACCACATTTGCTTATCTCTTCACCCACTGAACTTGAGTTCCTTCCATACTTCAGCTACTATGACAAATGCTCTAGATGAGTGTACAGGTATCTCTGAGACCCTGCCTTGTTTCTCTTCCTTCTCTTCTCTTCTCTTATGGCAGTTTCGACCCTCTGGGGCATATGAACTCAAGAAGGAGAATGGCTGCATCACGCGGTAACCCTGTTCTTCGCTTTCTGAGGAGCCACCGTAAGGCTTCCACAGCAGCTGCACCATTCCGTGTTCCAGTGAGAGTGCAGAAGGCTCCCGTCTTCCCACATCCTCACCAGCACTCGTCATTCCCTGTTTGCGTTTGTTTTGTTTGTCTCTAGTCGCAGCCATCCTAACAGCCATGAAGTTAGTTATTCTTGAGCCCGAGTGGGTGATGATGCCATTCATTGAAATGAGGACGTAGGAGAACGAGCGGGCTATTTTAGCCATTTTCATTTAGTGTGAGTTCTCTGCGAATATCCGTGTCGTTATAAGCAGTAGCGGGTGGAAGCACCAGATGGACTCTGTTCAGTTCTCCGTTAATTGATATTGAAGATGCATAATCCCTTGTTCAGTCTTGTTTTTTATTCATCTGTTTGATGCCTACCTTATAGAATCATTTTGACAAATATTGTAAAATGTTAGAATATTGTAAGCATTCATCCATGAATTTTAGCATCTTTTCCTTTAAAAATAAGCAGGAATTTATTTAAGTTTCTATTATTTAAACTAATATAAACTGTTTATATTCAGAAATATAACTGAGTATATTCCTGTTTTAGCTTATAAGCAGGTTGTTTTTGGCACTAAATCTGCATAGCCTCTGCTCTTATGGGACTTACCCATGAATTTTGGAAACACGTTCATAATGACCTATAACTCGGCTATAAAAATAATTTTTGTAAATATACTAGAGGTAGAATCCAACTAATTGTATGTCTAATCAGAATTCCATCAGTGTGTGTGACTATCTCAGATATATTGTGTCCTTGAACTTAATCTTATGGTATATAGTACATTGGAAATAGTGTAGATTTGGGGTTTTGTAGGCCTATATTTGAATTCTTGCACAGCCATTTATTAGCTGTGTGACCTCGCACATCTTACATAACTTTAGGGACTCATTTACATGGTTTTCTACTGAAAGTTGAAAAAAGGATTAAAATTTCTACCAACTTGCCATTGTTATTGTTGGAGACCAGAAGACAGTTTTTTTCCATATCTAACCTAACACCTTGGACATTTTAAGCCCTTAAATAAGTGTAAAGTATATTCTCATTGTTGTACAACCATCACCACCATACATCTCCACTGCCCTTTTCATCTTGTGAAAGTGAAACGTTTCACTTCTGTGTCACCAGGTTATATCAGCTGGTATGATGATTCTCCTACATAGCAGGTCATTTTTTCCAGGAAGTCAGAATTGTACTTCCCTATCTACACACCTTTATAGAAGCTGTGGTCTGCTTCCTGTGGGTTTGGAAGCGTCTGTCATCACACAAGCCTGAAGTTATATGTCAGCTTTTGGAAGTTTGTAGATTTTAAAGGAGTCCAAGGCTCCCGGGTTAGTCATCACTTTACAGATCTGAACACTGTGGTCGTCAGAAGTTAGGCAAGTGTCCGAAAAACTGGTCTTTACAGGCTGCTGCTGCTGCTGAGTCGCTTCAGTCGTGTCCGACTCTGGGCGACCCCATAGACGGCAGCCCACCAGGCTGCCCGTCCCTGGGATTCTCCAGGTAAGAACACTGGAGTGGGTTGCCATGCACTTCTCCAGTGCATGAAAGTGAAAAGTGAAAGGGAAGTCGCTCAGTCGTGTTGACTCTTAGTGACCGCATGGACTGCAGCCCACCAGGCTCCTCCGTCTGTGGGATTTGCCAGGCAAGAGTACTGGAGTAGGGTGCCACTGTGTGGCAAAATCTCAGTGTGTTGACTCATATTCCATCCTTTTTGCTATAAGTTATCAGGGGCTCTGGTTATGTTTTACAAACACTATGAGAATGTAAATTGAGGACAGAGTTAATATACACAATTTATTTTGCTAATAAGTTTTCCATCAACTTTGTAAGTCATCTGGGTTTTGGTTTGGGGGATTTTTTGGTTGTGGGGGAGTCTCTTTTCACAGTTAACTCATTCAACAAATATTTCTTAAGAACTTAGTGTGTGTCAGGTACTGCTGAGGTAATGGAGATGCAACAATAAACAAAAACTCCCTGCACTCATGCATCTTACATTCTACAGACCAGAATCCTGAAGGATATGAGAAAGTGGGCCATATGTTTATCTTCTAGTAGAAGGAATGGCAAGAAAAGTTAGAACCATAGTAAGGATTTTATTCTGAGTATCATGGGAGGTCTTCTGAGGAGTGGATATATTCTCAGGATGGAGCCTCTAAATTTGCCAGCAGATCAGGTGTGGCCTATGAAAGAGGAGTCAAAAATGATTCCAGTAGTTTTGATGTGAGAAACTCAAAGAATGAATTGCCATTTACTGATAAAGAGAAAACTAAGGGAGGCAGTTTGGGGTAGGTAAATTAGATAGGAGTAGAGTCTGGACAGTTTGGAGTTTGGGCAGTTGAGTTTGGACTACCTGTTAAGACAACCGGTTGAAGATATTGAATTGGTAGTTGAATATGAGCCAGGTATTCAGGGGAGAAATGAATGTCTTTCCATGTAAAAAAGTATTCTGAGTGAGAGCATGAAAGGAAAGACTATAGCTAGCCGAAAGGGGTCCAAGATGAGCCCTAAGATAACACCAGAGTTTAAAATGATGGTGATGGAAGAGTAATAGCTGAAGAGACTTGAGGCGGGGGGGAACAATGTGATTAAGATATCTTGGAAGTCAAAGAAAAAATGTATTTTAAGAAAGAGAGAGTGATTATCTCGGTTGCTGCTGCTAAGCAACGCGTGTTGAAGACTGAGATTTCTGGTTGGGTTTGGCCTCCCTGGTGGCTCAGACAGTGAAGAACTTGCCTGCAATGTGGGAGACTTGGGTTCAGTTCCTGGGTTGGGAAGAACCCCTGGAGAATGGAATGGTATCCACTCCAATATTCTTGCCTGGAGAATTCGTGGACAGGAGAAGCCTGGTGGGCTATAGTCCATGTGGTCACAGAGTCAAGACATGACTGAGTGAGTAACACTTTCACCTTTTCGCTTGGTGATTTGAAGATCATTGATGATCTTACCAAAAGCTTGGGTAAGAGCAGGCTTAGGGAGAGGAAAGAAGCAGAATTTGATACAGTGAGTTTAAGAAATGGAAGTAGGGTCGAGAATTTTTTAAGATAGGAGAATAACATGTTTGCATCCAGTCCAGAGGGGCAAATTGGGAGGGTGGGGGATTTCTGGAACAGTATCTGTTGAATCAACAGAGGAAACGGGATGTGCTGCATGAGCAGAAGCATTAGTCTTATAGGATCTTGATCAGTTTCATTTATAGCAAGGGTTGGCAAGCCACAGTTCTGCAGCCAAATTCCATCTACTGCCTGCTTTTGAAATAAAGTTTTGTTGGAACAAGGCCGCGCCCAGTTATTTAGATATTGTCTATGGTTACTTTCCAACTACAGCAACAGGCTTGAGTAGTTCCTCCAGAGAAGCCTACAATATTTATCATCTGGCTCTTTACAGGAGTCTGGTGACCCTAGATTTATAGTAACTAAAAGAGAAGATGGGGTGAAATAGGAGTGAGGGAAGGAAGGGAGTAGAAGTCAAATCTAAGGAACTGAACCTTTTGCAAAGGTATTCAAATATCCTCTGATTTAGGTCAGACCAAGAGAAAAATCAGAACCATGAATTTGAGCAAAATGAGCTATAGCCTAGGTGCTTTTTGCTGAGATGAGTTCTTAGGACTCTGTAGTCTCCAAAGCTGTAGCTAACTGTATATAGTCAGCTGTTCCTGCCTTACAAATGACTGCAATCTTATCAGCTTAAAACAACAAACTCTTAACTATCTCACAGTTTCTGTGGGGGAAGTAGCTTGAGCTGTATAGTTCTGACTCAGTCTCTCAGGAGGCTGCAATCAAAGTGGCGGCCAGGACTGCGAGCACCTATGCTTGTCTAAGTCCAGAGGGTCGGCTTCCTATCCTGCTCACGTGGTTGTTGGCAGGAGACCTCAGTTCCTTGCCACTTGGGCTTCTCACATGTGACTGCTCCCAGCATGGTTTCCCATGTAGAGAATTACAAGAGAGTCCAGGATGGAGGCTTCCAGTCTTTTATTACCAGTTCTAGGAAGTGATGTGCCTTCATTTCTGCTGTGTTACACTGATCTCACAGATCAAGGCTGGTATAGTATAGGAAGAGACCACGAGAGGGTGTGAATACCGGGAAGCGGGAGTTGTTGGGACTCCTCCTGGAGGCTGACTACTGCAGACCCACCTGACTGTCTCCAGAGTTCAGTGCTTTGTGTACTTCCAGCTTGGCTGTGTGTGTCCACTCTCTCCACAGCTGCCCAAAGCAGCCTGTGATGGTTTGAGTCTCTTAAAGCCCAATCACAGACACTGTTTTAAATATTTTTTCTGTTTTTTTAATAAGCTTTTTTATTCCTGGTTGTAAAAGCAGTATTGGTATTAAAAAAAAAAACTGGCATAGAAATAAATGAAAAGCTCTGGAAATTAAACATTTTTCATGTTCCCCCGTTTAGATTATTGCGTGCTTGTTCAGTCACTCAGTCATGTCTGACTCTTTGCAATCCCTTGCGCTGTAATCCGCCAGGCTCCTCTGTCCATGGAATTTTCCTGGCAAGAAAACTGGAGCAACTTGCCATTTCCTCCTGCAGGGGATGTTCCCAACTCAGGGATTGAATCCTCATCTTGATTGCATTGCAAGTGGATTCTTAGCTGCTGATCCACTGGGGAAGCCCTCAGATTACTCATACCAAATTTTCATTTTGCTATCTGATGTTTTTCCTGTCTGTACTAGTACATACCTGTTTTAAAAGTTTATACATAGATCCTATTTGTAAGCTACTTTCACATATTTTGTGAACATTTTTCAGTGTCAGTGTCACTTTTTAACCATTATTTTATAATTCTATTTTATAGCTACTCTTCATTTTTGTTATGCATAATGTTACAGTAAATATCCTCATTATCAATTCTCTATGCCAGCCATATGTGTTTAAAGCAGTTATTGCTGATAATCCACTAAAAATTCAGCAAAAGCAGTAACTAGGTATAAGCTTTTTAGCATTTAGATTAATTTTTAACTAGAACCATGGTGGGTCTTCTGTGTTGAGGTTCCATTAACTTTATTGGGTTCTCAAAGGGGAATGGGATATTTACATGTCAAGTTAATTTGTGAAAATAATTCAGTTACTGTAAACATAGCTTACATAAGTAAAACTATTGGATTGGATATAGGAATAGAACATGGGTCTAATCCATATGTTACTTTGTAATACGTATATAAGGTAAGAAGCGCAAAAGTTTTGTAGAGATTTGCAGTTTGCTATAGTGATTTTAGTAAATGACTGTCATCAGAAGACTGAATTTCTTTGTAATCAAATGTTATATAACATTGACATGGTTGTATTTATTAAGAAAACTGCATGACAGATCAGCTCAGCTCAGCAGAATTATCTCTGACAGTTCCATTTTCTTTTTTTCAGGGTTTCTTTTTCAGCATTAGTCTCATAAAAGCTAACTTAGCCTGTGAGACCAGTGTTCAGTTTGTCCATACTGCATAATGCATTGTAATTCCAGGTAATACAACAAGGTGTTATCAGATATGGGAGCAGTCTGCCTTTCTCTGTGGCTGGTTTCTCCCATCATCTCAGTCAGTTCTTAACTAGTGCCAGCCTTCCAAGGAGAATGAATGTCTCAGAATTTTACCAGTACTGATTACCTGTCCTCCAAGGTCATTTTCAAGAGTGTAATTTCTTTTTCAACTGTGTATGTATATGCTAGTTATTTGCTAGGTACTGTGCTAAATTTGAGATTACAAAATTGGAGGTGGGGAGCTCTTTGCTATCGAAAAACTCCCAGTGATTAATGTGGTGGGAAGCCCTGGAAGAAGTCTTGTCCAAACTGCTCTGGACTACTGAGGAGTGAGGAGTTACCCACCTAGGCCTGGAGAGAAGGCCAGGAATGCTGCACCAAGAGCGTCTGTTTAGATAGAACCTCTAAGGGATTCCCTGGTGGCTCAGATGGTTAAGCATCTTTATCTTTCACTACTGAGGAGTGAGGAGTTACCCACCTAGGCCTGGAGAGAAGGCCAGGAATGCTTCACCAAGAGCGTCTGTTTAGATGGAACTTCTAAGGGATTCCCTGGTGGCTCAGATGGTAAAGAATCTTTATCTTTCCTTACACATTTATGTACATCACCCTATTAGGCAAAAAATGTTTTAACTGAAAACGTTTTTATCAGGTTTTATGGATCAAGAACTTCTTTCACCATTGATTTAAAATGATATAAAATATGCATTAAGTTGGTCATCTTATAAATAGCTAAAATGTGTATTTATAGAGTAAGAAGGAATTTGAACTTAATCACCTCAGTCTCCTCTATTTCCCTTTCTTTCTCTGCTTGAATTCTTTGATGGTAGCTTACATATAGTTCAGTTCATTTTTGAGTTCCTGCCAGTAAGCCAAAATCTGCCTTTCTCTTTACCCAGTAATTTTAGCTTAAAATTCTAAAAATTTTCTCCTAGTCTGTGGCTTACCTTCCCTTTTTTGTTGTTGTTGGACAGGGAATTTTTTTTTAAAATTAATCCATTTAATATATTTCAGAAGGTGCAGTTCTGTCCTTCACTTATCAATGAAAGAAGTTAGAAATTTTAAAAAGATCGTCCAGTGGCAAACAAATTTCCTTGAAAGTCACATATACAGCGCATCCTAGAAAAGAGGCAAGTCAAGTTTCACTAACTTTCATGAAATTCATCAAATCCTGGACATACTCGGGGTTGGGGGGAAAAGGCAGCTTTCGAATATATGTAACACAGTTACATACAGCGTTTCCTGCACTCCTTCCTAGGAACACCAGACGGGGAACGCATTTTCTAAACTAGATCCAGGAATTGGAATACAGTATCAATCTGCCTTCCTGTTAAAGATTGTTCAGTATTTTGTTTTGTTTTTTAAGAAAAGGACTGATAACAAAGAGCCTCCCTCCTCAAAAAAAAAAAAAAACAGAAAAGGAGAAAAAACACCGCTATTCTCAAGAGCGGAATCAGCTTCAGGAATCCAGATTAGTCTGTTACAGTCGTTACAAGCATGCCTTGCTTCTAAACACAAGAAAAAGAATTTAAGTAACAGGACAAAAGCTAGTAGTGATACAGATGACCCAGTCAGAGAGAAAACCAGAACCTCATACTCGATGCAGTTCAGTTTAGTACTAGTTCTCCTGTGGGTTTTACTTCTGGTATTCTATGTAAGAAATTTGCCTAACTCAAGACACATGCCTGTTTAACCCTATGCTTTCTTCTTGAAGTGTTGTAGTTAGTTTCAGGTTTTATATATGGGAATGGGTACATTTTGACTTAATTTTTGTGTGTGGTGGAAGATATGGATCTAAGTCCTTGTTTTGGTATATGGATACCTAATTTGTTCTGTGGTTATCATTGTTGGCACTTTTTTTTTTTTAAACCACACTGTCTTTTTCACCTTTGTCAGCAGGTGTCAAAAACTAAATCCCCATGTAAATCAACAGGTGAGTGGATAAATAAATTGTGGTGTACCCATAGTAATGGCATACTGTGCGGAAATGAGTTATTGATAAAGCAACGACAGGGATGCGTCTCAAAATTACGCTGAGCGAAAGAAGCCAGATTGAGTACATATTACATAATTCTAGAAATTCTAGAAAATGCTAACTTATTTATAGTTACAGAAAGCAGATTGATGTATTGGTAGGGGAGTGGAAAGGAAGGAATTATAAGGCAAATTTTTGAATATGTACAGTTTATTATGTTATACCTCAAAGCTGTTACAAAATAAACTTCTTAAAATGATACAGGCTAACACAATAGTTGGATAAACTTTTGATAGCCACAATTTTTCTACCCCCATTCCTCAATCATTTCTTCATACTGGAACTCCAGTTTATTACTGCTGTTTAAAAAAAAAGATGTGTGAGTCTGAACATAACATCCAGAAAATGTTGTGATGGTTATAAACTCACTTCAACTATGCTTTTTATTTCTTTATTCAAGACAGTAATATGTCATGCCAGTCCCTGTAGGGTCTGTTAACTTTCCTTGGTACCGTGTTGTTCAACTACCTACAGATCCACTTTACTCATTATCACTTAATTCAGACTTCCCCAAATTTCCCATACATATTTCATTAGTAGAAATTGAAAAATGATTGAGGTATATGAGGTTTAGTAGAAAAGAGTAGAAAAGGGACAGATAATATAGGTAAAAGAGTATTAAGAAATTCAGATTTTAACCCAGAAGCAGCATGGAGTCTGGAGAAATTTAAGTAAGCCATGTCAAACTAATTTTACTTTTTATTGTGGTAGGTGGTGCTTATGTAAAAGGCAGACAGTATTAATAATAAGAGTATTTGTGTCAGTCCCTTTGGTATTTTAGTATGTATATAGCTTTTGTGGGTGACAGGATCACCCTATTCTTATATCTTAAATCAATTCCCATGCTTTGTACGTTATAGTTGTAGCCCGTCAACTGAAATATAACTAGCAATTCAAAGTTCAGAACTATTTGAATTTTCTCGCTTCTGACTACTTCTTGGTTTTATGAGAATGACAACTATATTTAGGCCTAAGAATTTAGTCTGCTAGAACTGGAACAAATGCAGGTCTCATCTGTTCATGCTGGCTGGTTCCCAATATAAAATCTTATAAAATAACATTTAAGAGCTCTAAAGTTTTTTTCCTTTCACACCTTTAGAGTTAAGGTACAGTCATTTGGTTAGTTACGGTTCTCTGTGAGGCCACTACTGATTCTTGACTACAGGAAGAACCCAAAAAGGAAAAAAGGAAATTTATGAGCAGCAGCCGGTTTGGCAGCCAGAGTGTTTTGTTGTCAGAGTCTATTGTAGGAAGTCTCTTTGTTGCCATTCAACATCTGGTCACTTGTATAACCAAGACTATGTTTTTGAACACCTGGCATAGCATAAAACCACGATATCACTTTGAAGCCAGTCCCTCAAGTGAGTTGAATTGCTCCATTAGTTTTAACTCAGCCCTCCAGTATGGTGGATTGGTTAACGTGGAGACCTGTAAGTGGGTACCAGTTACTAAGTGGAGCAAACATGCTCAACCCACACCTTGAACTGAACCCCAGATTTGGGGATAGAGTAAAAGAATGAGACTGGATAAGGGATAGTTGCTTCAAATGTCACTTGAGAGAACACAGTGATTTCACATCTGATCTATCTACACTGGCACAGATACACAGAATCTGCTGGATCATGCCATCCTGGGTGAGTGTCACTTTTAACTCTGTCGCAAATTTCTGCTGAGTTTCTTGCAAGTGGCTTAACTCTTCTCAAGCCCTTGTTTCCTCATATGAAAAAATGAGGGGATTCTTTTAAGAATTCATCTTTGGTTCAGTTATGGTTTTTTTACCTGACTTTAAAAAATATCTTGCAGTAAAACTTTTAGGTAGAAATGAAAGTAACTTGTTAAAATCATATCACATGTAAAATTAGAAAAGGTAGATTACTATACCAAAAGATATTGTATTGACTGAGATCTCCAGGAAGAATCTCACTTTCTCTGGAGCATGGACCTTCCAAATGTTATCTCTTGGATCATTGTCCTCTGTATTAGTTGAAGCCTTTTCTTGCCTAGGGAATCCCATGGACACAGGAGCCTCACAGGCTATAGTCCATAGTGTCGCAAAGAGTTGGACACAACTGAAGCGACTGAGCATGCATGCATAGCTTAAATGATGATGAGACAATACAAGTTTACTTCTGACCACTGGTTTGAATTCAAGTGTGCATGTTTAATGTTTTAACTTTAAATGTATGATTGGGTGTTTAGTGATACAGTTTGAGAAGAATGGAGGTTTACTTGCACATGGGGCTGTGCTGACCAGCCTGATGAACCATGACTATACCCAGTAAACCCCTTATAAGGAGAGAATGCACTCTGTCTCTCCTCGCTAACCCCTCATGACTCCTCCCCTTGATGTTTCCCTTAGAGTAATAGGACTTGGATTCTAGTCCCTATTCCTGCTGTTACTGACTTAGAACAGTGAGAAAGGTGGTCCCTTCATTGACCACATAGGCCATTGCTAAATGTAGTACTTGTTTTAAATTCATATTCTCTGCTTTCTTCTCCTGCCACTGATACCGATCAGGGTTGTTCAGTTGAGTTCAGTTGCTCAGTCGTGTCTGACTCTGCGACCTCATAGACTGCAGCACGCCAGGCCTCCCTGTCCATTGGCAACTCCCAGAGATTATTCAAACTCATGTCCATTGAGTCGGTGATGCCATCCAGCTATTTCATCCTCTATCGTCCTCTTCTCCTCCTGCCTTCAATCTTTCCCAGCATCAGGATCTTTTCCAGTGAGTCAGTTCTTCGCATTAGGTGGCCAGAGTCTTGGAGTTTCAGCTTCAGCATCAGTCCTTCCAATGAATATTCAGGACTGATTTCCTTTAGGATGGACTGGTTGGATCTCCTTGCAGTCCAAGGGACTCTAAAAAGTCTCCTCCAGCACCACATTTCAAAAGCATCAATTCTTCAGCATTCAACTTTCTTTTTGGTCCAACTCTCACATCCATACATGACTATTGGAAAAACCATAGCTTTGACTAGATAGATGGGCTTTTGTTGGCAAAGTAATGTCTCTGCTTTTTAATATGCTGTCTCGGTTGGTCATAACTTTCCTTCCAAGGAGCAAGTGTCTTTTAATTTCATGGCTGCAGTCAGCATCTGCAGTGGTTTTGGAGCCCCCCAAAATAAAATCTGTCACTGTTTCCACTGTTTCCCCATCTGTTTGCCATGAAGTGATGGGATCGGATGCCATGATCTTAGTTTTCTGAATGTTGAGTTTTAAGCCAACTTTTTTACTCTCCTGTTTTACTTTTATCAGGAGGCTCTTTAGTTCTTTGCTTTCTGCCATAAGGGTGGTATCATTTGCATATCTGAGGTTATTGATATTTTTCCTGGCAATCTTGATTCCAGTTTGTGCTTCATCCAGTCCAGCGTTTCTCATTCTCTTGGCCTTCCTTAATTAGTAGAGATTGATAAGAGGCCAAACAAGAAATTTAACCAAGGTTGTAGCAGGAGGGAATGAAAACAACTAACAGGTTTCCTTGCTTTTTAGGAAGGTGGGGTAGTCTGGTTCCTTTTATAGGTGAGGGTAGGGATGTGTCCAGGGTTCAGAACAGAGGAGTGGCTTAAATGTTCTGCCTACCCCCTTGGTGGGGTCAAGTGCAGGGGGCATGCCCAGTACCCTGTTTTTCCTCCTGACACTTGATTTATGTTCCCATCTCTTCAGAAGTGTTGGGAGGTGGGGTCCTTTTTGTATCCTGCTGTCCATAATTTGCCCCAACTGTGCATGCACGCAGTTATTGATAGTCCCTTACAATTTCTTTGTATTTTATTGCTTGAGGAGACATTTGTCCAGTTGTAGGTACTGCAGCAAAGGGTCCCAGGTCCTAGGAAGTGCAGAACTCTAACCACTGGACCACCAGGGAACTCCCACCCCAGTGTTGTTTATCCCAATCATAACAGTAATTTGCCCTGTGGCCTCATCTCTAACTCAGCTCGTCTTCTGTCTCAGCTGCCCTTCTGCCCCCTCACCTTGTCATGTAAAGTTGGGGTTTATTTTTGCTCATCTGTTGCCTGGTGTTACCAGACTTTCAGCAACAAGTATAAAGAACTTAGTGCCTGGTACAAAGTCATACAGTGTTGGCTGTTTTTAATCTTTGGCCACTTTCTATCAGATGAATCGTATGAAATTGCTATTTTTGTATGTGAAAAGGGAAACCTTATGTTGGCAGTGTCATGCAGTTCAACTTTATCGATAGACATAGAGAGCAATGATTCTTAGCCATCACTAGGATGCAACTGGAATTATCTAGGCAGCTTTTTACAAAATAGGTATACACTGTCCCTGTCTTAGACCAGTGAATGAGAAGCTTCATGCATGGGTCCTGGGTAAATACATTTTTATGAAGCTCCCTAGATGATTCTAATTCATATTCCATCTTAAAACCACCTATGAATCTTTCCTTCAGGTGATTTTTCTTTTAATGTAGAAGTTTCTTTTTAATACACACCTGCATGTTTTTGATAGAGTCAGTTGTCTGATCATTAACTGAAACTTTAATTTTATGACTCTACAAATTATGGTCACTTTTTAATTTGAGATGTAATCAAACCTCAGATTAAGATTGATCAATACTCAGTCTTGGGAAGGAAAATCTAAGTGCTACAAGACATTTTCGCAGGACTTCCCTGGTGGCTCAGACGGTAAAGTGTCTGTCTACAATGTGAGAGACCTGGGTTCGATCCCTGGGTTGGGAAGATTTCCTGGAGAAGGAAATGGCAACCCACTCCACTACTCTTGCCTTGAAAATCTCATGGACAGAGAAGCTTGGTGCAGACTACTGTCCATGGGGTCGCAAAGGGTCGGGCACAACTGAGCGACTTTAGAGAGAGAGGACAAGACATTTTCATGATTTTCAGGAAATTCCAAAATCTTTTTTTTCCTCCTAGTTTGTAGCACTGCATTATCTTTCATATAACTTAGAATTTTGTACTTTTCAAATGCACTTTTGCCTTTTCCTGGAAAAGAGCATGAACAGCAGTAAGCAGGCTACAGTTGAGTAGTAACTTATCCTGACTCACAGTGTAGCATGCCTACATAATTCATAATTTTAACGTAGCCAAGAAAAAATGGAAGCAGCTCATTTGAAAGTATCTGTCTTTGTTTGTGGATGGTAATTTGTGTATTGTACTCTTGTGATTGACCAGCGTTTTGAAATCTCTGGGTAAGTCAGCTCTAGGTAATCCAAAATGATCAACAGAATTTTTTACTTTGTTCCTTGGTGGCTGTAGACCAGAATATTAAAACCCAGAAAAGAGAATTGCGAGTCATTTTTCTACCTCCCCCTGTCATGTTCTCTGCACATGAAATGAGCTTGCTCAAGTGGCAAATACACTTTATATATTAAAAAAAAAAAAAAAAAGGACAGAGAAGTATATTGTATAAAAATGAACTCTGTATAAAAATGGCTCTTAAAGCTGTATATGAAGCATTTCATTAGAAATACATATATGCATCAAGAGTGGATAACCTCTGGTGTTGAAGTCATAAATGTTTTATCAACAAGGCCTACTGAATTTTTCTGATGCCTTTTCCTTTTTTTTTTTTTTTGTTAATTATATGGCTTTTCTTATTGGGCCTAACCATGTGACTGTTATTTTATAGCCTTCTTAGTATCAAGCTATTATTGTATTCCTAGGATAAAGCACATTTGACTCAACTGAATTATTCTTTTATTAAGAGGTAAAATCAGATGTTCGTCTTTTATAAAATTTCTGTGTTCATAAATGCAATTGTAATATGGCTTTTTTGGGTACAGTTACTGCTCTTTTGTTACCACTATTATTACCCAAATAAAATGATTTGGCTACCTTTTCTGTGCTGCCCATGAAAATTATCTTTTTATGTTTAAAAGAAATTGCATCTTAACCTGTTTGTGCCCCAAACCTTGTACAAAGATCATTCTTACATTTTCTTCCATAGTGGTAGTAAACTTTAGATGGTAAACACTTAGGATCTGGATTTTTGTAAAAATCCTGGCTCTGTATCAGCAATGAGATTTGGGGTTTGTTAGTTTGAAACTCTGTGTGTGGTTAGTTTGAAACTCTGTGAATTTTCTCACAGAAATAATGATTATAAAGCCTTTTGAGAGTTCCATGAGATAATCAGGTAATTGAAAAAGTGCCTCACTAAGTGAAACCATTCATTCTCCTCCAGTGTTTATTGTACCATTTCCAGGTATTATGAGTCTTTTAATCTTTCTTTTTTTTTTTTCCTTGTTTTCTATTCTTAGAATTTTCCTCCTAGTTTCTTGAACCATATGACTGGTTGAATGCTTTTTGTAAAATAGACCTAGAAGAAGATAAAAATTGAGAAATATGAACCCTGGATGACAGGAGCACACAAGTGACCTTTCCCCTCTTCTCTTTTCTCTCCACATTATATATGATGACCACATGTTATTTTTATGATGGTGAAAACTTGATGAGGCAGCTTAAGTCTATGCATCCATGCCTGTGTACTTCGTGCATGCATGGCAAGGTGAGCAACACTAAGGGTAAGATGAGGCGTTTTCAGCAGCATTCAGGATAGATAGCCCTTGGAAGTGAACCTGTGGTAAACAAGTTTAATATTCAAGTTGTCATTAAATGAGTTCAGATAATAGATTCATTGTCAAAGGAGGTTTTTATTTGAAAAAGTGTATTTCCTGTATATTTGTTAGGCCTTACTTAACAGTGAGCATCTTACAGTACATAGCAAGATGTTAACCTGTCTGGAGAGATGGGTGGTACCATGCATAGCAAGTCAGAATTTCAAAGGTTAGTAGTTCATATTTTCTTTCTTTCTTTCTGTTTTTTTCAGCAGCTCCGTGTTATTCCTTTGAAAGAATTAGCTGATTGCCCACAATTCCACAAAAATAGAAATTCAGCCGGTGGTCTCTGAAAGAGCTATTGTTTTTCAGTAGCTAAGTCATGTCCAACTCTTTGCAACCCCTGAACCGCAGCACACCAGACTTCCCTGTCCTTCACTATCACCTGGAGTTTGTTCAGACTCCTGTCCTTTGATGCCATCCAGCCATCTCATCATCTGTCACCCCCTTTTTCTCCTGCCCTCAATCTTTCCAAGCATCAGGGTCTTTTCCAATGAGTTGGTTCTTCGCATTAGGTGGCCAAAGTATTGGAGCTTCAGCATCAGTTCTTCTAGTGAACATTTTGGTGACTGGTTTGATCTCCTTGCTGTCCAGGGGACTCTCAGGAATCTTTTCCAGCACCGCAGCTCAAAAGCATCTGTTCTTTGGCACTCAGCCTCTTTATTGTCCAGCTCTCACATCCATACACGACTAGTGGAAAAACCATAGTTTTGACTATATGGACTTTTGTTGGCAAAGTGATGTCTCTGCTTTTTTATACGCTGCCTAGGTTTGTCATAGCTTTTCTTCTGAGGATCAAGCATCTTTTAACTTCCTGGCTGCGGTTACCATCCATGGTGATTTCGGAGCTCAAGGAAATAAAGTCTGTCACTTACCACTTTTTCCCCTTCTGATTGCCATGAAGTGATGGGACCAGATGCCATGATCTTAGTTTTTCTTTCTGCCATTAGAGTGGTATTATCTGCATATCTGAGGTTGTTTCTCCCGGAAATCTTGATTCCAGCTTGTGAGTCATCCAGCCTGGCATTTCGCATGATATACTCTGCATATAAGTTAAATAAGCAGGGTGACAATGTAGTGGAACTTTGATGTACTCCTTTCCCAGTTCCATGTCTGGTTTAACTGTTACTTCTTGTCCTGCATACAGGTTTCTCAGGAGACAAGTAAGGTGGTATGGTATTCCCATCTCTTTAAGAATTTTCCACAGTTTGTTGTGATCTACACAGTCAAGAATCTGCCTCTAGTGCAGGAGACCTGGGTTCAATTCCTGGGTCAGGACGATTCCCCTGGAGAAGGAAATGGCAGCCCACTCCAGTAGTCTTGCCTGTAGAATCCCATGCACAGAGGAGCCTGGCAGGCTACAGTCCATGGGGTCAAAGAGGCAGGCACAACTTGGTGCCTAAACCACCGCCACCAGTCTGCAGCCTGTATCTTTGGGGCTTCCCTGGTGGCCCAGTCGGTGAAGAATCCACCCACAGTGCAGGAGACCCGCATTCGATCCCTGGTTTGGGAAGATGCTCTGGAGGAGGGCATGGCAACCCACTCCATTACACTTGCCAGGAGAATCCCCATGGACAGAGGAGCCTGAGGGGCTGCAGTCCGTGGTGTTGCAAAGAGTTGGACATGACTGAGTGACTTCTACATACAGTCAAAGGCTGTAGCATAGTCAGTGAAGCAGAAGTAAATATTTTTCTGGAATTCCCTTTTTCTATGACCCAACAGATGTTGACAATTTTATCTCTGATTCCTCTGCCTTTCCTAAACCCAGCTAGTACATCTAAAAGTTCTTGGTTCATGTACTTTTGAAGCCTAGCTTGAAGTATCTTGAGCATCACCTTGCTAGTATGTGAAATGAGCATAATTGTAGGGTAGTATGAACATTCTTATAATTCTTATAATTAGATGTCTTTAATACAGCTTTTCAGAGTTTTAAAATTTGGAATATTTGAGGATTCCAAATCAAGTCACCTCTGAGTTTTGAGTCATTTACGGGGAAGGCCAACAGACTAAACTCATGTGCCCTACTCCTCTGTAGCCCCAACTCCCTGTGAAATGACAGGGGAAAAACTTAGAGGCAGAAATGTGTAAATCCATAACTGAGAGTGGGAACAGATGGAGTGGCCGCCAGCAAAGCAGACACTTTCCAGGTTCCAGAAGACAGAAGACAGATGGTGCCGGTGGATGAACCAGAGTGGAGAAAGCCCCAGTGAAACACAGCCATGAGGGAAGCTGCCAGTGCAGTCTCTCTTTCCCCACAGACTCCCGAAGAGACTTCCAGCTTGAGTCTGGAGCAGCAGAGAGCAGAAGAGATGCTAGGACATGGTAGTAAGTAAAAGAGGATATATTAAGAGCTAATTGGATATGCTGCCCACTCACCCAACCCATGCAAAGATTGTGCCACGTTGGCTACCACACTGATTTTGGAAATCTGCTTTCAAAAAACCTTGTTTTTATTTATTTTTTCTTTTTTTTGTAAAGAACAGACTTTTGGACTCTGTGGGAGAGGGAGAGGGTGGGATGATTTGGGAGAATGGCATTGAAACATGTATAATATCATGTAAGAAGCAAATCGCTAATCTAGGTTCGATACAGGGTGCTTGGGGCTGGTGCACTAGGATGACCCAGAGAGATGATATGGGGAGGGTGGTGGGAGGGGGGTTCAGGGTTGGGAACTCATGTACACCTGTGGTGGATTCATGTCAATGTATGGCAAAACCAATACAGTATTGTAAAGTAAAAAAATTAAAAACAACCTTGTTTTTAAACTCTCAGCCTGAGGAGGACTAGGAGTTCTGATGCACGAGCTAATGCCCCAGATAATACCCTCCTTATTTTGATATTTGGAAAAAGATCCTACCTGTCAACCTGTTCCTTGCCCATGAACCCTGAAGTAAGGCGTTTCCACTAAAATGCCAGTGATAATAGAGTTTGTTACCTCTGCTGATCTGTCATGGTAGCAGATCTACCCAGCAACAGAAGAAACCTGCTACAGTGAACTGGGAAACAAGAGGAAAGAAAGCCTAGCCAGGGGAGACGTGAAAGAATAAGAAGTGTAATATGAGATACTATTGCCTCATGAGTAAAGGATATGATTCACAGAATTCATAAGAACATGGAAAAAAATGATCACCCTCATCATATAATCAAAGGTATAATTAGAAACAGTGAGATCATTCCCCCATTATATAATTAGCAGATTTTTTAAAAAAGAATGTTCATTCCTAATAGGAATGTTGTGAATGACTGTATAGCACTTTTGAAAAGCATTGGACAGTATATCTAATAAACCTTAAACAATCCATTAACTCATTACAGTTCCTTAAAATATGCCTCATGGAAAGTATTTTAAATGTAGAAATGGATGGTTATCCATTTAGAAGGACTCTAAACAGCCATAATGTCTTATATGAGTTTTTAAGTAGACTTTCTACATCTGTAGGATGATGGGATTAAATTAAATTCAAAAATAAAAATGGCAGCTATAAAGTTAACCAAAAGAACATAGAAAAAGCAGGTGACTTAAGTGGAAAGGGATGCAGAGGGCAAACTTGTGTGTTGCAACTTAGTAACATCCTCCCCGCCACATCTGTCACTTATTGTAAGATCTTGGAAGTCAGGGATTTTGACTTGCTCATCTGTATACCCACCCACCAGCCCCTCCCAAGGCCTAGAACAGTCTCTCGTCCTTAATAGCTGTTGACTCAGAAAATGGGCATAAGAAGAAGAAACAGAAAGAAAATCCAAAAGCAAAGCAAAAGATCAGGGAAGCCACTAAACAAAGAGAGAGCTAATAACTCAATGAAGCATGCATCCCAAAGTGGGCACTGACAAATGTCTTCATGTAATCCAGAGGCCACACTTAGATTCTTCTAACGTGTTTCATTTGCTAACAACTGTTTACTGTTAAAACTTGTTGTCAGTATTTCTTTTAGTACGTAGTTTGATATGGGGCTCAGATGGTAAAGAATCTGCCTGCAGTGTAGGAGACCTCAGTTCGATCCCTGGGTTGGGAAGATCCCCTGGAGAAGGGAATGTCTACCCACTCCAGCATTCTAGTCTGAAGAATTCAATGGACAGAACAGCCTGACAGACTACATCCATGGGGTTGCAAAGAGTCGGACATGACTGAGCAACTTACACTTTAATGTCATTCAGTTAATCAAATGCCGTGTTTATTTTTAAGNAAAAGAGGATATATTAAGAGCTAATTGGATATGCTGCCCACTCACCCAACCCATGCAAAGATTGTGCCACGTTGGCTACCACACTGATTTTGGAAATCTGCTTTCAAAAAACCTTGTTTTTATTTATTTTTTCTTTTTTTTGTAAAGAACAGACTTTTGGACTCTGTGGGAGAGGGAGAGGGTGGGATGATTTGGGAGAATGGCATTGAAACATGTATAATATCATGTAAGAAGCAAATCGCTAATCTAGGTTCGATACAGGGTGCTTGGGGCTGGTGCACTAGGATGACCCAGAGAGATGATATGGGGAGGGTGGTGGGAGGGGGGTTCAGGGTTGGGAACTCATGTACACCTGTGGTGGATTCATGTCAATGTATGGCAAAACCAATACAGTATTGTAAAGTAAAAAAATTAAAAACAACCTTGTTTTTAAACTCTCAGCCTGAGGAGGACTAGGAGTTCTGATGCACGAGCTAATGCCCCAGATAATACCCTCCTTATTTTGATATTTGGAAAAAGATCCTACCTGTCAACCTGTTCCTTGCCCATGAACCCTGAAGTAAGGCGTTTCCACTAAAATGCCAGTGATAATAGAGTTTGTTACCTCTGCTGATCTGTCATGGTAGCAGATCTACCCAGCAACAGAAGAAACCTGCTACAGTGAACTGGGAAACAAGAGGAAAGAAAGCCTAGCCAGGGGAGACGTGAAAGAATAAGAAGTGTAATATGAGATACTATTGCCTCATGAGTAAAGGATATGATTCACAGAATTCATAAGAACATGGAAAAAAATGATCACCCTCATCATATAATCAAAGGTATAATTAGAAACAGTGAGATCATTCCCCCATTATATAATTAGCAGATTTTTTAAAAAAGAATGTTCATTCCTAATAGGAATGTTGTGAATGACTGTATAGCACTTTTGAAAAGCATTGGACAGTATATCTAATAAACCTTAAACAATCCATTAACTCATTACAGTTCCTTAAAATATGCCTCATGGAAAGTATTTTAAATGTAGAAATGGATGGTTATCCATTTAGAAGGACTCTAAACAGCCATAATGTCTTATATGAGTTTTTAAGTAGACTTTCTACATCTGTAGGATGATGGGATTAAATTAAATTCAAAAATAAAAATGGCAGCTATAAAGTTAACCAAAAGAACATAGAAAAAGCAGGTGACTTAAGTGGAAAGGGATGCAGAGGGCAAACTTGTGTGTTGCAACTTAGTAACATCCTCCCCGCCACATCTGTCACTTATTGTAAGATCTTGGAAGTCAGGGATTTTGACTTGCTCATCTGTATACCCACCCACCAGCCCCTCCCAAGGCCTAGAACAGTCTCTCGTCCTTAATAGCTGTTGACTCAGAAAATGGGCATAAGAAGAAGAAACAGAAAGAAAATCCAAAAGCAAAGCAAAAGATCAGGGAAGCCACTAAACAAAGAGAGAGCTAATAACTCAATGAAGCATGCATCCCAAAGTGGGCACTGACAAATGTCTTCATGTAATCCAGAGGCCACACTTAGATTCTTCTAACGTGTTTCATTTGCTAACAACTGTTTACTGTTAAAACTTGTTGTCAGTATTTCTTTTAGTACGTAGTTTGATATGGGGCTCAGATGGTAAAGAATCTGCCTGCAGTGTAGGAGACCTCAGTTCGATCCCTGGGTTGGGAAGATCCCCTGGAGAAGGGAATGTCTACCCACTCCAGCATTCTAGTCTGAAGAATTCAATGGACAGAACAGCCTGACAGACTACATCCATGGGGTTGCAAAGAGTCGGACATGACTGAGCAACTTACACTTTAATGTCATTCAGTTAATCAAATGCCGTGTTTATTTTTAAGTTGGATCTTTTAAGACATGGGTAATTCAGTTATTTTTATCCGGTTCCACTTTTTTAATCACAGTTTTCATAGCCAATATCAGGTTTATATGTATATCAGAGAAATTCAAAATAGCAGTGGTTATACACCTAATTTATAGCTCAGATGCAGTAGAATCTAAAGCAGGTATAAATTACATAAATCATACTTTTTTATTCTATTGAACTTAGGCTTTGACTGTTCATCTAATTTTGTAGTTGTTCAGTAAATAATATGTATTGAATTTTGAAATAGGTAAAATACTCACCTGGTTCAGAACTCAAGATTATTGTTATGTATCTTCCCATAGTTAGCATAGGAATGCAGAAGCAAAACATATATTCTTTATAATTAATAATTATTAAATGTTTCTACATAATCTTATTTTTAAAACACATTTAGGGGTTCAAAGACAAATGTTAAAATAGCTGTAAATAATAGTTTGTCAGTCTTTCTCTTCCACCTTTCAGGTTCCACCCTGTTGTTTATTTCTCAGCATTGCTGATATCAAGTCATAGCGTGGTAGCAAAACCTCTGGGACTGGAGTAAGAAAACTGCTTATACTTAGACTGTATTTAGATTCTTCTTTTAAAATATTTTGATCTGTTAAAAGATCAGTATCGATTTCCATCATTTCGTAGCACCAGCTCTTCTCACACACCCCCACTCCCCTAAAAAGGCCGCTTGTTTCTCTTCTTTTCCTTACCCCGATCACTCTAGCCTTAAAAGGGAAGTTGGGTACTTTGGATTGAATTGTCCCTTCACCCCTCGCATTTAATCTGTCCCCAGATTTGATTGATGTTTTTCATCTGAATGTCTCCTGTCCCTCACCATCTTCTCCCCAGTCCACACTCGGGTCACCGTTGCGCTGTAGCCGTGCAGCAGTTCTTCCTGCCTTCTGAGTCGTACTCTGGGACTTAAAACCTCCTGGTGGCTCTCTGAGTGCATTTGCGCTCAGCCGCTTCAGTCGTGTCTGACTCTCTGTGACCGTATGGACTGTAGCGCACCAGGCTTCTCTGTCTGTGGAATTCTCCAGGCAAGAATACTGGAGTGGGTTGCCATTTCCTTCTCCAGGGGGTCTTCTCGACCCTGGATTGCAGGCAGACTCTTTATCACTGAGGAGGAAACCTAAATTACTGGCACGTAAACGTCTGTTTTTAGTCGGTGTTACTTACAGCTGCATCTCTCACCACCATCCCCAAAGTTCCCCTCATCTGCTGATGCTTTGTCTTTCAACTGTCAGCTTAGTTGTGACTTTCTCCTGAGCCCTAGACTTTTTGTTAGTCTTAACTGTGGTGAGGGCTTTCCTTTGTGCTGCTGGTAGTAACTTAATACTGATGGGGCCTGAATGTACCTGGCATATAAAGGTAGGGCCTTCTAAAAGGGTGCCTGAAGGTTGCCATTGCCCATACTTAAATGATGGGCGTTTAGACATCTTACAGGTGCCATTCATCTTAACCTTAGTTTTACAAACAAACTGAGATCAAAGGAAATAAAGTAATTTTGAGCCTTCCCATGAATTTGAGTCTATGCTTTGATGTCTGACAACATGTCTGGCAAGTCAGATAAATAAATTTTATTATGCAGACAAGGCAAATTGTTAAGTCATCTTAACCCTTAAAACAATGTAATTTTTTTTTTTTTACTTCAGTCTTTGTTATAATTTTGTGTTCTCCTTATTCACTGCAGTTTGGATTGTTGGAAAATATTAAGTTATTCTGTTTCAGAAGTAAAACATTGCCTCAGGGACTTTCTGACTGTTGATTCTTTTGAGCTGATCAAATAACCTTAAAATAAAGAAGGACCTTCTAAGAGTTCAGGGTATCAGTTACTACTTTTATATTATGTTTCACTTGGATGTGCTTCCATTTTCTCTTGTTAATAATAACTAATAAGATTTTGTTTATAAATAATCAAAATATAATAGCTTCTTTGCCATTTAAAAATTATCAAAGACTAGGACTCCCAAAATGTGAAACACAGAAAACTGATAAATTGGACTTCATCAAAATTAAAAGCTTCTTACTCTCCAGAAAACATATTAAGAAAATATAAAGATAAGCCACAGGCTGGGAGAAATACTTTCAAGATAATGTTTCTGGTAAAAGATTTGATTCCAGAATATCCAACGAACTCTTATGAATCACTTTTTTAAAAAGACCAATTTTAAAAAATGGGCCAAAGATTTTAACTCCAAGGACATAAAATGGCAAGTAACCACATTAAAAGATGCCGAACATGATTAGTTATTAGGAAAATGCAAATTAAAAACCACAGTGTAATTACTACTACACATCCAATAGACCACTTCACATGGAAAGCCTGTGGCTGTGACTGTACCAGGATGGGGAGCAACTGGAAATCTCATACATTTATGTACCGTTCAGTTTAGCAATCCCACTCCAAGGTATTCCGAGAGAAATGAAAGCATATAGGCATACAAAGACCAGTACACCTCTGTTTATAGCTTCTTTATTCATAAAATTTTAAAAATGGAAACACCCTGAATAAGTGTGAATAGATAAATTATGCTGCTTCCAGACAATGGAATACTGTCCAACAGTTAAAAAAAAAAAAAAATAGGGCACATTCTACTGATAACGTGTAACAATATGAGTATATCTCAAAAGTCTTAGCTGGGTGAAAGAAACAGGCACAAAAAGCTACGTACAATATGATCCATTTATATATAACATTCTGGAAAACAGGAGCTAAGATCAGTAGCTGCTGCAGGGGCTGCCATGGGATGGAGTGGTCATAGGAAACTGACCGCAAAGACGAAAGAGAAAACCTCCTGGGGTGCTAGAAATGTTGTGTGTGGTGGTATCACATGACTGTATACATTTATCACAGCTCATAAAAAGGGCAATTTATTGTATGTAATCAGCTTGCCTTAAATGTTGAAGTCAGCTTTTAACATCAGAGATCATCTTCACAAATCTAAGGGTGAAGAAAGCTAGGAGATAGTTCAGGTGACTCCTAAGTCAGGTCCTTTGTCTCTTGACTCAGTGGTCAAAATTTTTTTTCATTGTGAAGTAATTTTTATATATTAGAGATTTATAGCCTTTCTTATTAGAGTTTTGTCCCTTTACCAGTATACAATCTTCTTGTCCCAATAACAGGATCTACTTTCATTTAGTCACCCTTTCTGTTAACCTAAGTATTATTATTAAATTGTCTTCATAAATATCTTACAGTCTGTTCATTTTATTCTTATGTGTTCTTCTGTGAGTCTTGTTGTAAATTGAGCCTTCCATTATATATTCTAACTGCATATTTGAAAAGAAATTTATTTTTCACATAATATATTGATTATATAACCATTTACCATTGAAATCTCTCATTTGTAGTCATTTTTCAGTTGATTCTTTTGGCCTCACTGTGAAAGCATCATTGGTATAAGCAGTGGACTTTGAGTTTTATCAGATATCATTCCAGATCATATAGAGATAATCTGTGACTTTACTATTAATGTAAAGAATTAGATTGATTTTCTAAAATGTAAAGATACCCTGTGTATCTGGTTGAATCCCACCTGGTTACTTTTATTCTTTTAATGTGCTGAATTCTAACAATTTTTATTTAGAACTTTTGCATCATATTTACCTTATAGATCACCAGTCTGCTTTTCCTTTAGTCTCTCTGTTAGGAACTTTACATCGATGTTTCACTAGCTCTCAAAAAAGAATTTGGAGGCTTTCTGTATGTTGAGAAATATTAAATTGTATTAATAAGACATGTTCTTTAAATGGTTGGGAAAATATGCCAGTGATACTATCTGTATCTGAGCCTGGTAATAAACCTGAATAGACTCAAATGCCTTTCAAATTAGAATTGTGTATCTTGCTTTCTTCAGTTCAGTCAGTTAGTCAGTCAGTTCAGTCGCTCAGTCGTGTCCGACTCTTTGCGACCCCATGAATTGCAGCACGCCAGGCCTCCCTGTCCATCACCATCTCCCGGAGTTCACTCAGACTCACGTCCATCGAGTCCGTGATGCCATCCAGCCACCTCATCCTCGGTCGTCCCCTTCTCCTCCTGCCCCCAATCCCTCCCAGCATCAGAGTCTTTTCCAATGAGTCAACTCTTCGCATGAGGTGGCCAAAGTACTGGAGTTTCAGCTTTAGCATCATTCCTTCCAAAGAAATCTCCATCATCCCTCCGGATCATCCCCATACACCAGCCCCAAGCATCCTGCATCCTAAATTTCTTTATTGACCAGGTATTCTTAATGCAGATAGGAACTGTCATTTGTGAGCTATCTGTATGAACCAATTTTCCCTTGGAGGATGAGTCACTCATTTGGCCTCTACCTACTTGTGCTTAGTAATGGTTTGTAATGATTTGCTCGGAACTGAACTTCCACGATCATAGCCTTTCATGGGCTATTCAGATTGGAGGGGAGAGAGATGTTTCATTTAATCTCTTTTTAACAAGGAATCTCTCAGTAAGAACTTCTACCAGCTAATGGTTTTATTAAACTAAAGTCTAATGATAAGTGTCTCTATTTTGAAAGTCTAAAAAAGGTAGTAATGAACTCTGGGGGAAAAAAAGACCATTGGGTTTATTGTTTTTAGTGGACAAGGAGTATTGTTTGAGACCTTACTTGGTAGAGTATTCCTTATTGGAAAACTAGGTTGATCACTTCCTAGAAATTTTCATGAAGTTTAAAATAGAGACCCTAGAGTTTCGGTTGGAGATCTGTGGTCTAAAGCTCTGTGACCAACTTCCTACTGGTATGGCAAGGTGAATCATGACCCAACTACAAGATATCCATGGTCCCCATAACCTTTGACTATTAACTCCTGTGGCAAAGGGTTTAGGTGTGATGAAGTTAAGAATGTGGGGATGCTTTTCTGGATTATCCTTGTGGGCCTTAAATGTAATCACTAGTCTCCTCATCCCGAGTCTGCCTGTAAGGGGTGCAGAGGAAGGTCTGGCTGCAGTGAAGGAGAAGGCTGCCCGGCCACAGAAGCAGAGGTAGGTGGTGGTGATGCAGCCGGGAGCCAAGGAAAGCAGTCCCTGGAAGTGGAAGCTGCCGGGAACAGAGTCCCCTCTGGAGGCTCCAGAAGGAGCCTGCCCTCCTGACACCTTGAAGTTAGCCTCTGAAGATTCATTTTGGACTTCTGACAACAGGAGCTCTTAAGACAATGTATTTTGTATTGTTTTCAGTTCAGTTGCTCAGTTGTGTCTGACTCTTTGCAGTCCCTTGGACTGCAGCGTGCCAGGCTTCCCTGTCCATCACCAACTCCTGGGGCTTACTCAAACTCATGTCCATTGAGTCGGTGACGCCATCCAACTATCTCTTCCTCTGTCATCCCCTTCACCTCCTGCCTTCAATCTTTCCCAGCATCAAGGTCTTCCAGTGAGTCAGTTCTTCACATCAGGTGGCCAAAGTATTGGAGTTTCAGCTTCAGCATCAGTCCTCCCAATGAATATTCAGGACCAGTTTCCTTTAGGATGGATTGGTTGGGTCTCCTTGCTCTCCAAGGGATTCTCAAGAGTCTTTTCCACCATAGTTTAAAAACATCAATTCTTCAGCACTCAGCTTTCTTTATAGGCCAACTCTCACACCCATATGACCACTGGAAAAACCATAGCCCTGACTAGACAGACCTTTGTTGGCAAAGTCATGTCTCTGCTTTTTAATATGCTGTCTCAGTTGGTCATACTTTTCTTCCAAGCGCCTTAATTTCATGGCTGCAGTCACCATGTGCAGTGATTTTGGAGCCCCCCAAAAAACCCCTATAAATTTGTGGTATTTGTTACAGTGACAGGAAACTTAATTCGGTAAATGTGTATGTGCTCAATTGCTCAGTCCTGTCCAACTCTTTGCAGCCCCGTGGACTGTAGCCCACCAGGCTCCTCTGTCCATGGGATTTCCCAGGCAAGAACACTGGAGTTAGTAGCCATCTCCTGCTCCAGGGCATCTTCCTGGCCCAGGCATCAAGCCCATGTCTCCTGTGTCTCCTTCAGTGGCAGGTAGATTCTTCACCACCACGCTACCTGGAAGTCCCTTAAGACAATATGGGTACCTGTTAACTAAACATAGGAGGACAGGGACGTAGGCCTGTGGAATTCAGCTTCACATCCTCAGACCCTAGAACTGTGCCTTATGTATTTTAATAAGGCAAGCACTGAGTATATTTGTTAATGGAGGATGGGAGGAAGAGAGGGAGGAAAAAATCGTGTAATTTAGCATTTAAATCAACATTGTGAGCATGGTGTAGATATATTTGTTAATGGAGGATGGGAGGAAGAGAGGGAGGAAAAAATCGTGTAATTTATCATTTAAATCAATATTGTGAGCATGGTGTAGATATCTAGCTTCTGGGTGAAGCAGAGAAATGCAGTAAGGTTGAAAACTTGAAGGCCACCCATAACCATAGATTCTACAGTATTGTTCTGGGACATCACTTTTTAAAAATAAAACTGCTATCAGTTCAGTTGTTCAGTAGTGTCTGACTCTTTGTGACCCTGTGGATTGCATCACGCCAGGCTTCCCTGTCCATCACCAGCTCCCAGAGCTTCCTCAGACTCATGTCAGTCAAGCTGGTGATGCCATCTGACCAACTCGAACTGCCGTATGATCCAGCAATTCCACTTCTGGGTATTTCTCCAAATGAAATGAAAATACTTACTCAGAAGATATATGCACCCCCTTGTTCATTGCAGCAGTACTGACAGTAGCCAGGACATGGAAGCAACCTTAGCGTCCATCAGCATATTAATGGTTGAAGAAAGTTTGGCATATATGTACAATGTAATATATTACTCCAGCCATTTAAAAAAAAATGGAATCTTTCCATTTGTGACATGGATGGACCTTGAGGGCATTATGCTAATGAAATAAGTCAGGGAAAGATAAATACTATAGGATTTCACTTATACATGGAATCTAAAAAAAACAATACCAAGCTTATAGATATGGAGAACAGATTGGTGGTTGCCAGGATGGGGGTGAGGGAGCAAACAGTGAAGGGGATTAAAAGGTACACACTTGCAGTAAAAAAAATAAGTCACGGGGCTGAAATGTTACCCCAAAGGTGAGAAGGAGGAGGCAGTTGTGTAATTAAAAAAAAAAAAATTTTTAACAGTAAGACTCAATGAACATGAGATTGAGTGAACTCCGGGAGTTGGTGACGGACAGCGAGGCCTGGCGTGCTGCAATTCATGGGGTCGCAAAGAGTCGGACACGACTATAAGCAACTGAACTGAACTGAAGAGGTAGAAAATAATTGAGGAACCAAATCAAACAATTTGAAGTTCAGAGATCCCTAACTCTTTACTTGCAGAGGGATAGCACAAATGAATACACATACATGGAGAAGTCGTATTTCTCCATGAGAAGTCTAACTTCTCCAAGAAGTTAAAATTCAGGTTCAGTTCTCTAATTTCTAGTTTGTTTAATGTGCCAGGAAAGTAGTTAATAATATTTTTACCAAGTGGATGCGGGAAATAAGCAGATTTATGTATTTATGATTTAGATTGTATGACTAATTTTGATTTTAAAAACAAGCTGTACGTTCACATTACACAAAAGTCAGAATGGTGGTTAGCCAAACACCATTATCCCAAGTCTGTTCACCAGTGACTTAGTTTCCATTCTCACAGGCAACCCTGTGTTACCATTTTTTATATTCTCTCAGGTAGATAAACAAGTGAACTTCTAAATCCCCTTTTTCTCATCGTTTCATGCAGTTCATAGCTTACAAGGTGTGTTGTTCTGTCTCTTATTTTTTTCACTTTACCAGGATGTTTCGGCTTCCTCCGAATCAGCGGGTAAAGAGCATCTGTTTTCCTGTGTGGGCTTTGCTGGTGACTCACTGGTAAACAGCCTGCCTGCCAGTGCAGGAGACACAGGTTCAATCCCTGGGTCAGAAGGTTCCCTGGAGGAGGAAGTGGCAGCCCACTCCAGTGTTCTTGCCTGGGAAACCCCATGGACAGAGGAGCTGGCAAGCTGCAGTCCACGGGGTCGCAGAAGAGTTGGACAGGACTTAGCAACTAAACAACAGCCACACAAACTTTTTCTGTGGTTACTGATCAGTTTGTTTCCAGGTTATGCTTCCACCGCAGAGAAGGGACGTGCCTGTTTGTCTGCCAGGAAGGAACAAGCTTTTTCTGTAGATGAGAGGAAAGAAAAGATCATCGAGACTCGCCGTCCACGCTCTCCGTTGCATATTCTTCTTAGTTTTCTTTTGTTTACAAGCCTTTAAAAACGTAAAGCCATTCTTAGCCACAGACCATGTAAAAAGTAGACCAAGGAGGCGATAGTTTACTGGTCCTTGCAAACATATTGATAGCAATCTGATGGGTAAAACAATTGAGTCCCCATCGATTAGATTATTATTATTAAGATTAAGATTATTATTTGTATTTCTTTTTATAAGCAAGGTTGAACCTACTAGAGCTGTTTGTATCTTATTGTTGATTTTATTTGTAGTAGCTTTTTATATCGAGAAATTACCTCTTTGAAATGGATCACAAAATATTTGCCTCAGTTTATCTTTTTATTCTGCTTATAGAAGTTTTTGCCACATAGAAATTGTTCTAAGTAGTAAAACTTATCAAAGTTATTTTATGACTTGGGTTTTAGTACTTAGGCCTTTCCCATTCTAAGATTATGAAACAAAAATTTTGTGGGATTTTTTTTTCTGGTGCTTTCGTGATTTCATTGTGTCATTTAAGCCTCTGATGCACTTAACAGTTTTGGTTTTTTTTCTAGAGAGCTCACCAGTTGTCCCATTACCATGTGAATTATCCTCTGTGCTTCCCTCCCCCACTGTCCACTTGAAATGCCACCTTTATTACACGCTAAACTATTGTCTGTACTTGGATCTATTTCTGTATATCCTGATCAATGTTCCATTGATCTTATCTAGACAGACTTACTTTGAATTCCAACTGCCTCACTAAATTGCTCTGTGAGTCATATTTCATTGAGGAAATACAGATGCAGCTAAATAAATGGCCAGACCTACCTGCAGCCTGTGTGTCTTGCTTTGCCACCACACCTGGCACACAGGAAGCAGTGTCCCTGCTCTCGTGTGCCCTGGGCCCCTACTCCTCTGGTCTGCAGCTGATACAGTCGCTTTGCTGCTCCTAGAAGCACTGACTCTTCTTCATCATTAATTTCTGCCTCTTTTAGATGATTGTCATATAAACACCCCTTAAGAGTGTTTATGGAGAAGGCAATGGCACTGCACTCCAGTACTCTTGCCTGGAAAATCCCATGGGCAGAGGAGCCTGGTGGGCTGCAGTCCATGGGGTCACAAAGAGTTGGACACGACTGAGCAACTTCACTTTCACTTTTCACTTTCATGCATTGGAGAAGGAAATGGCAACCCACTCCAGTGTTCTTGCCTGGAGAATTTCAGGGGCGGGGGCGCCTGGTAGGCTGCCGTCTAGAGGGTCACACAGAGTCGGACACGACTGAAGTGACTTAGCAGCTTAGCAGCAGCAAGAATATTTAAGAAGCAACCCACACTAAAATCTGTGTTCATGTATGGCCCAGTTTTTCCATTTATCTTCAAAGTTCATTTCTGCACCTTCTGTTTTCTCCTCAACCCACCCCATTCAGGCTATGGTTTCTATTTCATTGATGAAATGATTCTTCCCAAGGTCACCGGCAACCTCCATCTGCCAGACTTAGTGGGAGAGATTCCTTAGTGGGGAAGGTTCCTTAGTAGGGGAGGTCCCTTAGTCGGGGAGGTTCCTCAGTGGGGGAGGTCCCTCAGTGGGGGGGGTCCCTCAGTGGGAGAGGTCCCTCAGTGGGGGAGGTCCCTCAGTGGGGGAGGTCCCTTACTGGGAGAGGTCCCTCAGTGGGGGAGGTCCCTCAGTGGGGGAGGTCCCTTACTGGGGGGGGTCCCTTACTGGGAGAGGTCCCTTAGTGGGGGAGGTCCCTTAGTGGGGGAGGTCCCTTAGTGGGGGAGGTTCCTGTGCTTTGAGCCCTTGCACCTCTTCCATCCATTCTCCACACACCAGCCATGGTAATCTATTAAAAATGGGTGAAATTACGTCACAGTCTTGCTTACAGCCTCCCCAGAGGCTTCCCATTACAGTTATAATCAAACTCAAACACTTCTCCATGGCCTTCAAGGCTTTTTATTTTATGATTTAGTCTCTGCTCCCTGTCTGTCTCATCTCCTGTTTATGTGCCCTGATACTCATAGACTCCATCTACTCGGGCCTTCGTCTGGCCCCTAGAATGTGGCAAACCCTCTCCTGTCTTGGACCTCTTTCCCTGTGTCTAGAGTGCTCTTCCCTCAGAGCTGGCTGGTTTCTTTATAAAATTCAGATCTCAGCTCAAATGCTGCCTCATCACGGGAGTCACCCTTGGCCATCCTGGTTAAAGTAGCCCATCCCCACTGTCTTTATCCCAGTGCCCCTCTGTTCTCCACTGCACTTGCCACTAGTGGAAGAGTCTGTTTCTGTGTGTTGTCTTAGGTTCCAGCATCTAGACCAGGGATTGGGACCTGAGTTGTGGAAAAGCCAGGTTTTTTCATTGGGGCTGAGGAGTGTCTCCTTGTTGGGATCTTTTCCTGGATACCCTCTTAAAAGTAAGGGATCCACACCTCATAGTTACTGAGGAATGTTTGCACTTTGGAAAGATGTCCTTGAGAATCTCTGCATTTTTTTAAGTCACAGACTGAATTGTAAATTTTTCTGAAAGGGAAAGTGTTGGTCTAACTGTTAACTAATTTTTTGCTTTAAGAGCATACATACTCAGCTCTTAGAATATTAATTGATATGGTAACACCCTCAGCTCTTGTGGTATAACTGTTTTAAAAATAAAATGGTAGTTACGTAGCCATGAAGTGATTACAGCTGCCAGCAAGTAAAGATCATAAGAGTGAGAAGTAATTTCCTGCCTTCATTAGGAATGCCAGCAACAGCATGCTCCCTAAGCTTTCTTAGATGAGGTGTCCTTTAGACTTCTACTTATCTGAAATACCATTAATTTTCACTGTTTCTGAGCAGTGGCAGTCATTTAGAATCCAATGATTTTGTCTTTATTGTCCAGGGAAAAGAGGGACTCGGTCCTTGTTTATTGAGTTAAATTGAACTGTTAGCCTCCAAATGTGGGCTCCTTACCATACGCGTCACAGTTCAGGTTGCCTCTACTAGAAAATGTTTATGACACAAGAATAATAGGATCGAAAATTGCGTGTATAGTGTGATCTCAGTTATGCTAACAAGTTGCAGCTTGTGAAAGGTATGCTGTGACTCCCTCAAATATTTCTCAACTTATTCCTGTAGTTATATGGATAGCAAGATTTGGGTGTTTTTTTTTTCCTTAAGAGTTTTCTATATTGGGCAGATAGGAATATTGGCATGATTTCTGGGGCGGCCTGAACAGCACCTAGCTCTTGGGTGCCCTGCACAACCAGTGTGTGGAGCACAAACCCAAAGCTGACTGTCCTCACCTGAACTTGTGATGGACTCTTTAGTAGCAGTAACTGCTTTATACCAGTACCATCCAAAGTACTCCCCAGGTTAAGTCAGACTCGACATTTGTTTGTTCACTTGACACACATGTACTGATGTTGCCAAGTCACGTAAACCAGCAGGCTTGGCACCCATACTCAAGTTGCTTCCAGTATTTTAGGAAGAAGACCTCTATTAGGAAGAGCACACTTGAGCAGTCCCAGCTCGTGATAATGGTGATGAAGGAAAGGTATCATGCATCATGTGAGCACAGAGCAGGGGAGAGCCTAGTTTAGGTTGAGAGTTTCAGGTAAGCTGAAACCTCAAAACTGAGAGGAGTTAGCCAAGAATATGCCAAATGGAGGAAACGGCATGATAAAGGCCAGGCGGCAGAGAAGCGCACATGAAGAATCGAGGGAACCAGTCTGGATCGATGCAGCCAGACTGGGAGAAATGAATGAGCATGCGATGGAGAAGTGGGCAGCGTGAGGGGTGTTCCTGTGAGTTGCGGCTTGTGAAAGGTGTGCTGTGACCGAAATAAGTTCAGAGATACTGAGAAGGCACCTCTAACTTCTAAAGAAGGAACCCCCTCCAGCCTCTGAAAACAAGAAGTCTCCTTGCATGGGCCTCCACACAGACTCAGTGTTTGCTCTGACCTTACCGCTTCTCTTTCTAAGGACTGGTAACCATGACGAAAGGTAACTGGGTACCTTTAGTGTGCATCACCACTCCAGCTTCGGGGGGAACCTAGTCTTTCTGCTCTGAGCACATAAGTGTAGTAAACAAATGCATGTTCTAAGGAAAGTGAGGGTACGCTAGATTCATGTATTTAGGTTAGGTTACCCATCCCATCATAGTATATACAGATGTTCCAGTAACACGATCCTCGAGAATCAGGGTGCACGGTGTTAGATTCTACTTATGCTTCAACTTCCAAGTTGTCAGGATGAGGTTTCTTCCCTTTTTTTTTTTTTTTTTTTTTTTGTTTCTTAACTGAAATTAGAAGAAACGTCTCTTTAATTATTGCCAACAGAGATTAATGTGGAAACAAAGTGATCGTTCAGCCTGCTTGGTAATCTGTGACCATACTCTGCTGCTGCTGCTGCTAAGTCACTTCAGTCGTGTCCGACTCTGTGTGACCCCATAGACGGCAGCCCACCAGGCTCCCCCATCCCTGGGATTCTCCAGGCAAGAATACTGGAGTGGGTTGCCATTTCCTTCTCCAATGCATGAAAGAGAAAAGTGAAAGTGAAGTCGCTCAGTCTGTCCGACTGTTAGCGACCCCATGGACTGCAGCCCACGAGGCTACTCCGTCCATTGGATTTTCCAGGCAAGAGTACTGGGGTGGGGTGCCATTGCCTTCCCCGGTGACCATATTCTCGTACAGCTAATACTCCATTACTGTCAGCATGTGGTTGCCCTGGGAAGTTTTCACTTTCGGTCAGCAAACTCATTACTGAAAACTATTATAAAAGAAATGCCCTTGAATCATATACTTGTATTGCCATAGTGTTTTCTGATAAGTGGTTCTTCCCACAAATGAGCATACTTCATTTGCCATCTGTTTAAAATCATAGCAGAATTTGAACTAACTTGAAGCCTGAGGACTTCATATCTCTTTCATACACTGGAATTCTGACGAAGAATGTATTGGGCATGACTTGTTCTTTCATTCTTTTTAGATTCTTCTTAATTCTTTGGTGAAAACTCTGTGACACAATATGGCTGCAAATAAGCCCAAGGGTCAGAATTCTTTGGCCTTACACAAAGTCATCATGGTGGGCAGTGGCGGTGTGGGCAAGTCCGCTCTGACTCTGCAGTTCATGTATGATGAGGTAAGTGCTGCTTGTATCACGGATGTCAGAGTTTGGGCTTTCAGAGAGGATTTCTCTAGCTTAGTTTTGGTTGTGTTTTGGATGGATTCCTTGAGTCTCTGAAAGCTACTAATCATTTTTTTCCTGGTTTTAAATTCAGAGCCAACATTTGTATGCAGCTTGATTTACCAAGTTGAGAATTCAAGGTCCTTAAAAACGTTACGCTTTTAAAACAGAACAAAAGTGGCAACAGTACCTGTCTCTGAGTAATATGTGACTTTTTTTTTAATTTTTAGTGTCTTAATAGTGAGACCCACCTTGAATTAATAGAACTGGTAGATATAGTACCTAATTGAGACTTGAGGTTAACATATATAAGGTGTCCTTTAATAACTCAATGAAAAAAATCAGTTATTTATTGTATATTTGGCTTGGTACTACACTCAGCACTAAGCAGGTGAAGGCTGTGTCCCTGAAGTAAAATTACTTACCAGGTTACAGATTTGTGTGCATGTAGTTGTATTAGACTTTATGGCCCCAAAGTTAAGGTCTCAGCCTATATACAGCAATGTATTTTTTCGAGCATTGCTATTAAGGCTAAATGATTTGAGTTGCTAATCAAATTTAAGCATTTATCCTCAATTCTTCTTCCTCCCAAATACAAGTAAGGATTTATGGTTACTTTTTCTTACCTGGTCCTCACAACAGTCTTGTGTGGTAGGTAGTGGTATCTTCATTTTACAGATGAGAAAACAGAAGTTACCC
Organism: Oreotragus oreotragus; assembly: GCA_006410675.1. Lineage (NCBI taxonomy): Eukaryota > Metazoa > Chordata > Mammalia > Artiodactyla > Bovidae > Oreotragus > Oreotragus oreotragus. Next base: position 520,060 of record SJYX01016621.1, read on the forward strand.
AACCTGCCCACGTAGAGTGACTTCTGATGAGTAACTCAGTGTTAAACCTAGTCTTCTGAGAAAAATATACTGCAGATTTTTATCACCCGATGTCTCTCTTCATTGCCTTATCATCAGCATTTCTTTCACACACACAGAAATTTTTTTTTTTTAATTTATTAAGTGTAGTTGATTTACAATATTGTATTAATTTCTTCTCACACAGAACTCTTAAATCCTTCAGTTGTCCTGCTTAAATAAACAATTTGGAGGGGGGAAAGTGAAATGGTATTTTAAATGGAATTGCTAATTTATCTGTTCAGTTCTGTTCTTCATACTAGTCACCTGAATAGCTGCTTTTCTTTAAATTAATCCTTAAATCAGTCCCCTTGACAGTAAGGCAGTCAAAAGTAAGAATGTTCATATGTCTGATGTTTGATGAATGGTTAAGCTTTCATTTAATAGTCATAATATTATCAGATACAATAACTGGATATATCCATTAAATTTTCATAAATGTTTATAAATATTTGATATTTATGAAATAATAGCATATAATTATGGTAGAATGGTCTATATCTTTTACAGTTACAAATACACTGTGTTTGATTTTTCAGTAAATACTTGTTGAGTGTCTCCATGTACCAGACTTTGAAGAGACATTGATGAATAGCCCCCAGGGGTTAAATTCTAGTATTGGGATTTAGACATTGAGCAAATTAATAAGAAAATATCAGATAAATATAGGAACTGATTAAAAGCCCACAAAAGTATGTGTGTATATCTGTATAGACACACACCAACAATGATACTCTGATCAAAAATATCAAGGTGAGATTTAGAGAGTAAAAGTTAGAAGTACAATTGTAAAGTTGTTTAATTGTGCTATTTTTAAAACTGGGAAGACTGGGGAGAAATCTCAAGGTTCAAGATTTGACATTCTACAGAGTGGTATAAGGTACTTTTTTGACTCAGTTCATTTTGGAGGAAGAAAAGAATTGGCCATACCTTCAATCCTTACCTAAATATTGACTTACTTTGAAGTCATTTTCTACAATTCTGACATGAAAATTTATATTTGGAGTCACAAAAAAGGATTCCTAAACATTTGACGAAATACCTATGTAATAGTTTTTGCAGGTATAGCGTTTTAAGGAAGAAAAGAGTCACGGTTTTCAAGCTGTCGATGACCTAGAGCTGTTCAGCCTCCACTTTTTGTAAAAGAAAAGACCTCTGAATTGTCTGAGAAGGAAATTTAAATGAATGTAGCTTTTACCACTAGGGAAAACTTCATGAAGGTTACATGTGGCTTCTCAGTACTATTTGGCACCTTCATATGAATCTGTATTTCAAAATACCCTTAGAAAAGTAAAGATGCTTTTCCTCCTTCCCAGTTTGTGGAGGACTACGAGCCGACCAAAGCCGACAGCTATCGGAAGAAGGTGGTGCTGGACGGGGAGGAGGTGCAGATTGACATCCTGGATACCGCTGGGCAAGAAGACTACGCCGCCATCAGAGATAACTACTTCCGCAGCGGCGAGGGCTTCCTCTGTGTCTTCTCCATTACAGAAATGGAGTCCTTTGCAGCCACAGCCGACTTCAGGTACGGCCGGGAGTCGTGTCGTGACACTGCAGAGCAGCTGCCTCCTCAGCAACGGGTGGGCAGCTGGAGGCTCTTGACCTGGTTGTCTTTCCTTCTGGCCGTCTGTAGTCCCTCTCTGACATCAGTACGACTCTGTGCGCTGTACTCACATATTCAGGGCACCGTACCTAACCTCACAGTCAGCTCTGCCAGCGCCAGCTGCAGTGCAGCCTGAGTGGGTGACAGCCTGCGCACGCAGAGCCTCCTTCTGTGTTACTGAAGTGTTTCCCTTTGGAGTACCGTACTACTGCTGCCGTCAAAGCAGATGCCTGGATCACATAACGGATCTCTGACCCGGATTCTGAGTCCTCCTGTGTTAGTCACGGGTGTCTCGCACCTGTGTCGTGCCCAGCAGGCATGTCGCCATCCTCCTCACAGTGTAGACACGTTGATAACACACACTGAACTTTTAGTGGAAATAATACCACCATAGATTGACACACTGTCTTGTTATACAGTCTTTTCAATATCTTATTTACTGTTTGTTTAATCAAAATCCATCCTCCACTTGATTTGGGGCAGGGGATTGGGGAAGTGATAAAGGGGAGAGGTGTTCTCTCTATATATAAGACAAATATAGCATAAATAAGTTCTTGAGTAGTGTCATAAATACAGCATGCATAAAAACAAATATTCTTTATGTATTTTTATTACCATGTAATAAAAATAAAATAATTTTTATTATTACCACGTACACGTGGTCTGCTTTGGTGGGGGGGGGAGCGCAAAAGAAGCATATAATATATCCTGTTTTCAGCGTTCACACAGCCGAGTTGAATAAGGCATGAAACCCAGTGTCAGTTAGTGATAAAGAAGATATGGACAGTGATTGTTACAGGGGATCCAAGAGAGGAGACGAGTTAGAGGCCTTCAAGAGATAGATAACCTTGAAGGATAACAAGGATTTCCAAAGATGAGGAAAGACGTCATCCCTAGTGTTTGGGCGGGAGACTGAACCAGGGCTTACACAAAGCGTTCCTCTTCATGTATACATGAATGTCCCAAGAACTCAAAAGATTCTAAGAGAACCTTCTTTGCAAAAGAGCATGTCACCGAGAAACTTAGGGAATGTAAGTTTATTTGTAAAATTAAGTTTGTTGGTTTCTGTAAGGAAGAAGTTTTTTGTACGTGATGAAGTGCAAAGAGTGGCAGATTCTGGTAACGTGTAACCCTGGGAGACATATTGAAAGTTACATGTCAGTGCTTATTCATTCTTTCAAAAAATATTTGCGTGCTTACTCTGTAGCAGATGCTGTTCTAAGTAATGGAATACTTTTTGTCTCCATACTCCCCAAAGCCAAAGTGGCATCTCAAGGGAATGGGAACTTTATGCCGAGGGGAAAAGGCTTGGGCTGGTGCTAGCACAGGAAATAAGTGACTCGTTCACTACCTTCCTGTCCTGCCTCCAGTGTGTTGCCCTGCCCATAAATAGAAAGTGTTCCTGGTAACTGACCAGCAGTAGGAAAGCCATTTTTGAGGTGGTCTGAATGGTAAAAGAATAGTAGGCACTCCACATGATCTGACCTGCAAACTATAGCACAATGTTAGCTCCTCTTTTTAATTTTTTTTTTTTATTGTGGTTGATTTTTAAAAATTTTTTTATTGAAGTATGGTTGATTTAAATGACATGTTAATTTCAGCTATACAGCAAAGTGATTCAGTTTTACCTACCTAATTATTTTTTTATATTCTTTTCCATTATGGTTTATCATAGGATATTGAGTATAGTTCTCTGTGCTATACAGTGGGACCTTGTTGTGTATCCATTTTATATGTAATAGTTTACATCTGCTAATCCCAAACTCCCCCAACCCATTCCTCCTTGGCAACCCTAAGCCTCTCTTTTATGTGAGTCTTTTTTCATAGACAAGTTCATTTCTGTCATATTTTAGATTCCATACATAAGTGATATCATATGGTATTTCTCTTTCTGACTTGCTTCACGTGGTATGATCATCTCTGGTTGCGTCCACGTTGGTGCACATGGCATTATTTCATTCTTTTGGCTGAGCAGTATTCCATTTTATAGGCACCATACCTTGTTTATGCATTCACTCATCTGTTGATGGACATTTAGGCCGTTTCTGTGTCTTTGCTATTGCGACTAGTGCTACTAAGAACACTGGGGCACATGTATCTTTTTGAATTAGAGTTTTGTCTGGATATATGTCTAGGAGTGGGGTTGCTGGATCATATGGTAATTCTTAGTTTTCTGAGGACCTTCCATACTGATTTCCACAATGACTGCACAGATTTACATTCCCACCAACAGTATAGGAGGACTCCTGTTTCTCCATGCCCTCTCCAGCATTTGCTATTTGTAGACTTTTTAATAATGGCCATTCTGACCGGTGTAAGGTGGTACAGCAGTATAGTTTTGATTTGCATTTCTCTAATAATTGTCAGCTCCCAAATGTAGCCTTCTTGGGCTTCCTATCACAAAGGCAGAATCCACTGTTTCCCCATCAGTGTTTGTGATGTACTTTGCACAGCCCTGTAGCACACTCACCACACTCTGACATGAGATTGATTTCTGTATGCTGTGTGTTTTTCCTGACAAGGTAAAAAACACTTGAGAGCAGAACCCAGTTCTTACCATTTCAGTATCACCAATACCCACATTTGGCACAGTTGCTAACATATAACTTACCGTGCTTATAAGTGTTCAATAGAAATGTTAGAAAACCCTGTTGGCTTTTGTGGTTCTCACTTTCCTCAAGATAAAAATGAAGCTTGACCAGTTTGTAAAGGTGCTTTTTTTTTTCTAAAATTCTATAATTGTGTCTCAAACTCCAAAGGGAGCATCACTTTAAGCAAAAATGCTGGTAATGATTACAGTCATCACAAAGGTCACTGATCACCCTAACAAATTTAATGATAATGGAAAAGTTTAAAATATTGTGAGAATAACCAAAATGTGACACAGAGACACAAAGTGAGTAAATGCTGTTGAAAAAGTGGCACCGATAGACTAGCTTGACACAGGGCGACTACAGACCTTCAGTCTGTTAAAAAAAAAGAGAGAGAGAAAGCAGTATCTGCAAAGCACAGTAAAGCTAACTGCAGTATAACAAGGTATATTTGTATCAGTAGTACTTCGTAAATTGTGATAAAATTGTGTTAACAACGGGGAAAGTGGGTGTCGGGACATACAGGAACTCTGTCCTATCTTCACACCTTCTCTGGAAATCTGAAATCATTCTAATGTAAAGAGTTTGTTTTGAAAAAGCCTTTAGAGGGGCTTCCCTGACAGTCCAGTGGTTAAGACCCTGTACTTCCACTGCAGCGGGTGCGGGTTCAGTCCCTCATTGCGGAACTAAGATCCCAACTAAGATTCCCAAAACGTAAAAAAGGGTTTAAAAACAAGGCATTCAGAATGAAGTTGCATTTGATCCTTTCACTTCATACCTCTACTGCCATATCTGTACTCTTCCTTGGTGTGTTTTTTCCTCCATCAATGAAGTGAATGTGAAGCTCAAATGATTGATGGTAAATAAAGAAGACGTGCTGCTTGTTTCCTCCCATGTAATAAATGAGCTCATTGTTAAGAAGCATAAATAAATGCCTGCATGCGTTACTTGTTATTTTAACACATTGATATATTTCTTGTTCATTTCGTCTTATCCAGGGAGCAGATTTTAAGAGTAAAAGAAGATGAGAATGTTCCATTTCTGCTCGTTGGAAACAAATCAGATTTGGAAGATAAAAGGCAGGTTTCCGTAGAAGAGGCGAAAACCAGAGCCGATCAGTGGAACGTTAACTATGTGGAAACATCTGCCAAGACGCGGGCCAATGTTGACAAGGTAAAAGGGGACTCTCCTCACCGCAACATCATGTTAAAATAGGTTGATATGCTTAACTTGGCTCCATCTGTGTCTACAGATTCTGTTGAGACTTTCAGAGAGAGATTTAATACACGTTGATGTTTATCAGCCCTGAATGCTCAAGTACGCTGTTAGGACTTTCTTGACTTTATCTTGTCCTTACGTTCCTAAGGGGTGTAAAAACATGAGACAACCACAGCAAGATGTACGTTTTTTTTTTAAGCACTGGCCAGATTCCTGACTTGAATCCCTCCTCTTTTTTTTTTTCTTTTCTTTTCCTGATTGGCTGGAGAATCTTTTATTTTCTTTTTCTTTCCTTTTCTTTTCCTGATTGGCTGTAGAATCTTTTATTTTCTTTTTTCTTTCCTTTTCTTTTCTTGATTGGCTGGAGAATCTCTGAGCAGACACCTGCCCATTCCCACTTAAGTTCTCCCAAGTGAAGGTGGCTCCCAAGTTGAAGGAACCCCAAGGGAGAGAGTTTTGAAATCTCTGTCACCACAGCTGCACTCCCTACCCTCCACTTCTGTTTTCCACCCCCTCAACCCCCTCTCCACCCAGGGGAAAGAGAACTCCTCTGCCCTCTTCCATCATCTTTGCACTTTGTGCAGATTGGCCCTTCCTGGAGACCAGGTGAGGAACACCTTGGAGCCTTCCCCGGTGCCGTTCATCTGCCCCCCGACACCACTGTCAGCGTTCAGGGAGCCTGCTGTGGGGGCTGGAGCAGCTCTGGGTGGGAGCCCTTCCAGGGAGCCCTTTTCAGTCCCCGAGTATCTCGGCCCTACAAGTGCCTGACAAAAACATGCAGAAGGATTGCCTATAAAGCCTGATAAACACAGGTTCCTGGATCTTCTCCAGAGACTTGGATTCATTTGCTCTGGGGTCAGTCGTAAGAATTTGCAGATCTAGTTAGCTCCTGGGTGTGCAGGTGGGGTGGTGGAGTGCACTTGAAGTAACGCTGCCCTAGGTGCCTGTAGGTGTTTGTGAACTGGTCTGCTGTGTCTGTAGATCCATAACCCTGGTCCAGAAAACGATGTTAAAAGTTTAGAGGTTCTTTCTGCCTGTTTACTGTAGGTCTAAAGACATTGTCATTTTAAGCTCACTTTTTTTTTTTTTCCCCCAGTCACACGGTCAGATTCCTCTAAGTCCAGGATATCTTTACAACATGTTACAAGAGTTCTACTCAGTAAACCAGTTTCTGCTAGTTACAGCAAATGTTTTTTAAAATACTAATGAAATATAGTTTAAGACTCAGTGTGTATGGGGTTTGAAAGGCACCACAGAACAGTATCATAGCATATATATACTTTGTTTCCTCCTGTTTAATTTCTTGAGCAGATGGTAGAACACACACTAAAACCTATTTGAACTAAGGGGAGTGGGGAGGCGAGGTGAACAGTAACTGTCTGGCTCCGAGGCTTGCAGCAGCCCTGCAGTGTCACCTGCTGGCATCAGAGGCCTGGGGAAAGTACAGCCATGCATGCTGTCAGAGTTATCACAGGCCAGTGAGAAACAGACCAGCAACCCAATGGGAAAACAGTCAAAAAATACAGACACCCTTGTCATAGACAAGAAGTACAGATTGCTTGTAAAGTTTAAAAGCGGCTTAGTCTAACTTATGTTAGGAGGCACAATTTAAAAATAGGACTTTTTTTTTTTACCTGTTACATTGGGGAATAAAGCCACAAGACTGATGATAATACTGTTGACAGGAGTATGGGGAGGACGGGAAAGAAACTCTCATATTTTCGTAGAAGGGCAATTTGGCAATTATCTATCAAAATTATGACCCTCACCAATTCAAGTTCTAAAATTTATATAAAGTCATACATCCATGCAGCAGTAGTCACTGAAGCATTATCTATAGAAACAAAAGACTAGAAATACCAAAGTGTCCAATAACAGACTATTTTAAAGGCTGGTGCATCCATATAATGGAATATTGTACAACCATTAAAAAGAAATGAAGAGAACTTCCTTGGTGGTACAGTTGATAAGAATCTGCCTCCCAGTGCAGGGGACACAGGTCGACCCTGGTCCATGAAAATCTGACAATGCCGCGGAGCAAGTAAGCCCGCGTGCTGCAACTGCTGAGACCCACACACCTGGAGCCTGTGCTCTGCAACAAGAGAAGCCGCTGCACTGAGGAAAGCCTGTGCACCGCAGCTAAGCGTGGTCCCCACTCAGCACAGCTCGAGGGAACTTCGAGCAGCAGTGAAGGCCCCGCAGGCCAAAAATCAGTGTTTCTTATAAATGAAGGTAGAGCTAAATGTGCTGATCTTCAGCATTAGGAAATGAAATACAGAACAGTTCCAGTAACTGTAGTTTGCTGCCATCTGTGTTTGAAACACATCATGCACACAAGCACACATCTTTGTGTGTATCAGGGGGATATGCAAGAATCTAGTACCTGTGGCTGCCACCAGGTAGATGCATTTTTCACAAGCACCTTAGCGGCTGCAGAAAAGTAATGTGCAGCAGCTCTTCAGCCACAGCGTGAGTCCACATCCTTCAGGCCCTACTCAGTGTGCACTCAGACACTTGCCTGGAGAATCCCATGGACAGAGAAGCCTGGTGGGCTAGTCTTTAGGGTTGCAGAGTTGGACACAACTGAGGCAACTTAGCATGCATGCATGCACAGACACTTGTTAGTGATATTGAACTTTTGAATTATTATACTAATAGCTTTTAAATTATTATGCTAATATCTCCCATTATTTGCCAATTTCTAGACAGACAAAAATTGATAAGTCCTAAAATATTGTGCAACAAGCAATTATTTTCTAGTGCCTGGTATCAAAATGATAAAGGAAGCAGTCATTTTCCACAGCTGTTTTTAAAAATGGGGCTGAAGAAAGGTTGATAAATGAAAATTTTATTAAATTACTTTAGTAATTGATAAAATATATTTGCTAATTATTAATTACTCAAATGTAATCCATTGGATTACATCTTCAGAGCTATCACTTGCAGTGCTTTTTTATTTTTATCTTGAAAATTCAGATGGTTATATTTTGTAAGCAGATTTTACCCAAAAGTGTAATTCAGAAAATCTTCCTGTTTTCCAATTTTCTTAATGTACTTGGAAGAAGCAGACTTTAGTTATATACTTTCCTGTCCCTGTACTCCCCAAATAAGAGCTAATATTCATATAGTACTCCCAATGTTTACTGCTGTGATTCAGAGATGTACCAGGCACATATTATCTACTTGCTTTACTCTGTTTTCTTCTTTGTAGGTATTTTTTGATTTAATGAGGGAAATTCGGGCCAGAAAGATGGAAGACAGCAAAGAAAAGAATGGAAAAAAGAAGAGGAAAAGTTTAGCCAAGAGAATCAGAGAAAGATGCTGCATTTTATAATCAGAGCCCAAACTCCTTTCTTATCTTGACCATACTAATAAATATAATTTATAAGCTTTGCCATTGAAGGCTCAATTGACTGAAATTACTTTAACATTTTGGAAATTGTTATGTATCTCTAAAAGCATGAATTGGAACTGCACTGAAAGTCAAATTCACTTAAAAAGAAATTAATGTGGCTTCACCAAGAAGCAAAGTTCAACTTATTTCATAATTGCCTACATTTATCACGGTCCTGAATGTAGCGTGGGCGCTTGTGTTTTGCCGGCAGTCTTTCTTGAACTGTTCGAGAGGTGAGAATGGGGGTGGACAATGGGAGGAAAGGCTACTTCCTCTGGTTTATTATAAAGCTTAAATTTTATAATCATTTTAAAATGTCTTGGTCTTCTACTGCCTTGAAAAAAAATGACAATTGTGAACATGATAGTTAAACTGTACCACTTTTTTTTAAAACCATTGTTATGCAAAATATAGAAGAAAAAGTGACTGGCATGATTGTTGCATATAGTTCAATTGAGAGTAATTCATCTGTGAACTTGCATTAATTACCTGGTGATTAACTTAGAAAAGTGGTGTAAACTTGTACATGGAAATTTTTTAATATGCCTTAATTTAGAAACTGAAAGATACCTGGTTACATCATTCTGGGTTTTATCTTCATGGTGCCGTGGGCCCACTGCCCACGTGTCCCGGTGAAAGAATATATGTCAGGATGGAGGACAACTTTTGTATAGAAGATGCTCAAGAAATAACTGCTAGAGTCTGTCCAAATGTAAAATGTGTGCCATACTCTGGTTCTTGAAAATGAAGTTCCAGAGCTCCTTGATTGCTTTTAATTAGCTGTAACGTAATTTAAAAATGAAGGACCAGCATATACTTGTAAGATCATTTTAGACTGTGAGGATTCAGTATGTCTCAGTGAACCCTTATTCTTTAGGATGCTGATCCCTGGAAATCCTTTTATGCAAGTGGTGAGTATGTGTTAAGATTTTGATCTCTTTGGAGCAGGGCATAGGAAAAGTGTCCACGGTGCTAATGCGTTTTGCACTAGACCACTTCGGGAAAATAGTTGTCCTTGCCATCTGTTAACTTCTAAATTTGTATTCCTGAGGTTGCAGTTTGGCTGTCAGGGAGTTACTAGGAGTGTTTGTAGCCTGTGTTCATAATGAAGAACACTGTAGTTACGTTTTCCTAAAGTTAACATCGAACAGCCAAACCTGAGGAGAGTGCAGAAAACATGTTTGCCACCAAACGGTAGGCTCTGTCCCTGTTGTATGGCATGCCCACTGAAGGGACATAATTTCAATGGGAAATATACCACTATCAGATGTTTTCTTTTCTTTGGAATGGGACTAGGGCAGTTGTTTCAATAAAGTTTTGCTTTCTTTATGCTCAGTCTTAATTTCAGCAAGTCAAAGATGTGTTCAGGCATTCCAGATAACAGATGTGTACGTAAAGTTAACACAAATAGGCTATTTAGGAACTGAACTCTTTAGATACTACATCCAGCTTGTCATGTTAAATATGTGTTCTTAAAGGGTTTGAGATGTACATCTTTCATTTCATATTTTTCATAGGCTATGCCGTGTGCAGAATTAAAGTTCCCCATATAAGCGCAGCCCCGCGGGCCCAGCAATCTCCATGTGTACTTGTTGCAGTCTCATTTAACCAGGGGTCCTAACCACTAACGTTGTGATTTTGCTTTGAGACCTTTCCTCTCCTGGGTACTGAGGTGCTATGAAGCCAAATGACAAAGATGCATCACATGTCGTAGGCTGATGCCACTACCCGACTGGTTTATTTGCAATTTGAGCCATTTAAAGACCAATAAACTTTCTTTTTTTTAATGTTTGTGGTGTTACTTGATGTTTACAATAGAACATGTGAGATTCAACCTGGGCATCCTTACCAGAGACTTGGAAACACTTCAGTCTTTTGAGCTATCAGTTTAGGGACTTCTGTGTGAGAAGAGCCCTGAGCCAGATGTCCTCGGTCACAGGACCATCATTACTCAGCTTTAAACAAGGCTCAGAAACAGCAGAGCCCCCACATGCACAGTTGCAAGGAAGGCACTCTTCTGTCACGAGAGTCCTCCATTGTACGTTACTTTTCGAATACTACTCGACTCCTGAGTGGGTAGGTGGCAGCTTTATATTCATTTTGTAAATCAGACTGATCCCCAGAGACAATTCCACTTCCAAACTGTGGCAGGAAGAACCCCCCCCCTCCCCCTGCCATCTCATCATACTTCAGGCATTCACTCACATTTGATGTCTGTCTGGCAAACAGTGGCCTGCTAGCTGTTGCACAGCCCCTGGGCTAGAAATGATCTGGCCCAACACTAAACACAACCCTTCAAAATCAAATTCACTTTAATTTCTTAATTCATAAGCAGTAAGCACATTTATAATTGGCATAATTTTAATCTCGCTGTATGGACCCATTCAGTACTTTGGCCACCTCATGCGAAGAGTTGACTTATTGGAAAAGACTTTGATGCTGGGAGGGATTGGGGGCAGGAGGAGAAGGGGATGACAGACGATGAGAGGGCTGGATGGCATCACTGACTCGATGGACGTGAATCTGAGTGAACTCCGGGAGTTGGTGATGGACAGGGAGGCCTGGTGTGCTGCGATTCATGGGGTCGCAAAGAGAAACGACTGAGCGACTGAACTGATACTGATGGACCCATTCTTAACACCAATCAGAGGCATGATGTTGAACATTATATACTAAACAAAGGTTAGATTAAGTTGTCTCAAAGTGAATCAGAATGTCATTTTCAAAATTTTGTAACAGAATGTAAAATTTAAAACTTAACCAGAATTTAAGTTTTCAAACTAATCCTTAAAAAAAAAAAAAAAAAAATACATCATTAAAAGTCCCCTTTAGCAAATTGCTTTGAAAGTCAAGAGTGGACAGACCAATGGAGGCCTTCATTCATGCCCTTAGTTTGTGATAGGTTTTTATGGACCACCTACTATGGGCACTGCTGCAAATATAACAGGTGAAAGGACAGGCATGAGTTCAGGACAAGTATAGAGATTCACACAGAGGAAAGTACCTATGTGTTACAAGGAAAGCAAGTTTTAAAAAGATTAGAGATTAAGTCTAGGTCTCCTTATCCTGGGCCAGACACCCTATGATTGTAAACTCATATAATAATAGCAAACAGTGCATTCTATATGCAACATACTGTATATTTTTAATTTAATATTAACTCTTTAAGGTACTTTCAGATGGAAAAACTAAGTTGAATAACTTGCCCAGAGCCAAAAAATGGCAAAATTATTAGTGGATTGGAAACAAAGTCTGGTCCCAAGTCCTTGCTCTGAATCCCTGCACAGTGAAGGAGTAGGGGATAGAGTTAATGATTCAGGGGCCTGTTCTACTGGGGGAAACATCCAGGATTTTCCCCAGGCTGATTTCTTTCAGAGAGCAAGCAGAGGTTGCTGTGAACCAAGAGGCCTCTTGGGTGTACAGCCTGGTTGCCAAGAGAAAAATCAAGTGGAGGGAAAACCTTATGCAGAGCTCAGCTGTGGAGTCAGCCTTACAGTGCTTTTTCCGTAACATCAGTCAAGAGGCAGCATTCTTTGGCAGGCAAGAAGCCTATATCCTACATTTCTTTAACTGCAAAAAATTTCCGAGTCATTTGCTCCAGCAGCACTGCCTGCAGCTGTTGTGGACAGCTGCCTGGAGATGCATGAAGGTAGGTGGGGAGGGACGTTCAGCCATCTGTACTCTCAGTCCTTACAGAAGCACCATTTCTGGGGAGAGTGAGGGGCCCAGAGAGCATTTAACATTTGTTTAAGAAAGGCCATGATGGTCCAGTGGTTAGGACTCGGAGCTTTCACTGCTAGAGCCAAGTTCAATCCTCAGTCAGGGAACATGCAGTGCAGCCAAGGGGGAAAAAAAGCCATGAGAACTGTGATAACTTACACAGCTAATCTGATAGAAGAACAAGATCACTTTCATCAAAAGCCCTGAGGAGAGAAAACAGCCAAAGTTTCTGGGAAACAGCTGCTTGCAAGCTCCTAGCAGCTAGAAAGTTCTAAAGGCAAAGTGAAACAACCAAAAAGTAAGAGACAAGCCTTGTTGAATTACAAGGGAAAGGAGCAGGTATGAGAGCTAACGTCTGGGCCTTTGCCCAAGGAATTGTATGCTGTCACCCTCAACATTGCACCGTTACATGCCAACTCTGTTGTTTATGACCAACCTAGACAGCATATTAAAAACCAGAGGCATTACTTTGCCAACAAAGGTCCGTCTAGTCAAAGCTACAGTTTTTCCAGTAGTCATGTATGGATGTGAGAGTTGGACTGTGAAGAAAGCTGAGTGCCAAAGAATTGATGCTTTTGAACTGTGGTGTTGGGAAAGACTCCCGAGAGTCCCTTGGACAGTGAGGAGATGCAACTACTTCATCCTAAAGGAAATCAGTCCTGAATATTCATTGGAAGGACTGATGCTGAAGCTGAAACCAATACTTTGGCCACCTGATACGAAGAGCTAACTCATTTGAAAAGACCCTGATGCTGGGAAAGATTGAGGGCAGGAGGAGGAGGGGATGACAGAGGATGAGATGATTGGATGGCATCACCAACTTGATGGACATGGGTTTGGGTAAGCTCTGGAGTTGGTGAAGGACAGGGAAGCCTGGCATGCTGCAGTCCATGGGGGTCACAGAGTCAGACAACTGAGAAACTGAACTGATACCAACTCTTGTTTACAGACTGATCTTCGCAAAGGGTGCCAATTTGGTGAAGAGGTATTTGGATGATTTTCCTGGACACAGGGAAGTTGGCTTAGAAGGAGCTTGGAAATCACTTTGAACATAGTCTTCAGGTCTCCTTAGTCTCCAGTTCAGTTCAGTTGCTCAGTCGTGTCTGACTCTTTGCGACCCCATGAATCGCAACACGCCAGGCCTCCCTGTTCATCACCAGCTCCTGGAGTTTATCCAAACTCACATCCATCGAGTCGGTGATGCTATCAGGTCATCTCATCCTCTGTCATCCCCTTCTCCTCCTGTCCCCAATCCCTCCCAGCATCAAGGTCTTTTCCAATGAGTCAACTCTTCGCATGAGGTGGCCAAAGTATTGGAGTTTCAGCTTCAGCATCAGTCCTTCCAATGAACACCCAGGACTGGTCTCCTTTAGGATGGACTGGTTGGATCTCCTTGCAGTCCAAAGGACTCTCAGGAGTCTTCTCCAACACCACAGTTCAAAAGCATGAATTCTTTGGTGCTCAGCTCTCTTCACAGTCCAACTCACATCCATACATGACTACTGGAAAAACCATAGCCTTGACTAGATGGACCTTTGTTAGCAAAGTAATGTCTCTGCTTTTTAATATGCTATCTAGGCTGGTCATAACTTTCCTTCCAAGGAGAAAGTGTCTTTTAATTTCATGACTGCAATCACCATATGCAGTGATTTTGGAACCCCCCAAAATAAAGTCTGACACTGTTTACACTGTTTTCCCATCTATTTCCCATGAAGTGATGGGACCAGATGCCATGATCTTAGTTTTCTGAATATTGAGCTTTAAGCCAACCTTTTCACTCTCACTTTCATCAAGAGGCTTTTTAGTTCCTCCACTTGCTGCCATAAGGGTGATGTCATCTGCATATCTGAAGTTATTGATATTTCTACCGGAATCTTGATTCCAGCTTGTGCTTCTTCCAGCCCAGCGTTTCTCATGATGTACTCTGCATAGAAGTTAAATAAGCAGGGTGACAATATACAGCCTTGACATACTCCTTTTCCTATTTGGAACCAGTCTGTTGTTCCATGTCCAGTTCTAACTGTTGCTTCCTGACCTGCATATAGGTTTCTCAAGAGGCAGGTCAGGTGGTCTGGTATTCCCATCTCTTTCAGAATTTTCCACAGTTGATTGTGATCCACCTGTCTCTTATACACATCTAGATGTGTATAAGAGACAGATCTAGAAGAGACCCACCTCAGACCTAGGGACACTTATGGACTGAAAGTAAGGAGATGGGAGANCCATGTCCAGTTCTAACTGTTGCTTCCTGGCCTGCATATAGGTTTCTCAAGAGGCAGGTCAGGTGGTCTGGTATTCCCATCTCTTTCAGAATTTTCCACAGTTGATTGTGATCCACACAGTCAAAGGCTTTGGCATAGTCAATAAAGCAGAAGTAGATGTTTTTCTGGAATTCTCTTGCTTTTTCCATGATCCAGCAGATGTTGGCAATTTGATCTCTGGTTCCTCTGCCTTTCCTAAAACCAGCTTGAACATCAGGAATTCCATGGTTCAGCAATACTGAAGCCTGGCTTGGAGAATTTTGAGCATTATTTACTAGCATGTGAGATGAGTGCAATTGTGCGGTGGTTTGAGCATTCTTTGGCATTGCCTTTCTTTGGGATTGGAATGAAAACTGACCTTTTCCAGTCCTGTGGCCACTGCTGAGTTTTCCAAATTTGCTGTCATACTGAGTGCAGCACTTTCACAGCACCATCTATATATGTATATATATACCTAACTGACTTTGTACACCTGAAACTAACACAACATTTAAATCAAATATATGCCAATAAAATTATTTTTTAATACTATTAAAAAAGAGATAGTAAGGAAGAGAACTTCTCTTAACTTTGTGTCCTTTTCAGTACTTTGCCCTCTATAAGTCTGCTGACTTCTTCTTTTTCATTCTTGACGCATCCTTTCCAAGAAAGCCTGGCTCGTAACTCATCTCATCTGTAGGATCTGTTTCTCTTTAGATATGTCATATTGTAGATGTACTTCCTTGAAAAAATGAAAAAAAAATGTAGACTGGAAAATACTTAAAATATAATATTTGCTTATATTCTTGTTTTTGAATTTTAAAAATAATATTTTCAAGTCAGTCATCAACAGAGAAACAATAACAATAGACAAATGATATGTGAGCACAGTTTTCTTTAGGAGATGGATGAAAGGACATTATACCCATGAAAAATGAACCACATCATTTGCATTATTATTAGATGAATCAAAACTAAAGTTATAATGAAATACAATCATACATCCACTAAAATGTCTTAAAATTTAAAAAATGGAACAATACATCATGGTGCTAAAGTTATGAAGCCATTGAGATGTTCATATATTGATGAAAGAAATGTGACATTGCAGTCACTTTAAAAACAACTTGGTAACTTTTTATAAAATAAAACATCTACTTATTTTCCCCAGCAATTTCCCTTTCTGTTTCTCCCTTCACAAATGAAGATATATATCATCATAAAATATTTATATGAATATTCCCATTTCACGATACTAAAGCATGCAGGAACAAAATGATACAACTGAACTTCCCATCCTTTCCGCATGATCTTCAACTTGATATATATACATATATATATATATATACACACATACCATCGTGTGTGTGTGTATACATATATTTCTTAGCTAGAAAATGCAGAGACCATTAATTCTAAGGGCTTCTCAGGCTGTGTTAGTGGTAAAGAATATGCCTGCAATGCAGGAGACAGAACAGAGGCAGGTTCCATCGCTGGTTCAAGAAGGTACCCTGGAGTAGGAAATGGCAATCCATTCCAGTATTCTAGCCTAGAAAATTCCATAAACAGAGGAGCCTGACAGGCTACATTCTGCAGAACATCAAGAGTCAAACACAACTGGGTGACTATGCATTGATTCTAAAACTATCTTTTATTAAAGGGAAATTCTAATGTATCAAAGTAACTATTTTGAATATGGTTAAAATATAATTTGAGTGAAAGTGAAGTTGCTCAGTCATGTCCGACTCTTTGTGACCCGTGGACTGTAGCCCACCAAGCTCCTCCATCCATGGGATTCTCCAGGCAAGAATACTGGAGTGGATTGCCATTTCCTTCTCCATAAACATAACTCATATTAAGCTAAATCATCTAATTTACTTAGAAGAAAAATACTATAAACGTTACATATTTAAAGATTAGATTATGGCTTGAAAACAACTCTCAACCTCGATTACAAACATTTTAAGTTACATAAAATTCTCATGTGCAGTCAGATAAAGAAGGCAATAACCATTTATACACAGTGATTCTGATATTGAAAGTTATGAAAATTAAACTATATCACTGATTTCGGTACCCCTATTATTTATCTTGTCAAAGGAGTAACGTTTTCATGCCATCTGAAACTATCAGTATAGTGCTTCTGTGTATTCTCAGAATCATCAATCCCTGAATGCTTGAGATAAGATTAAGCTACAGTGTGTGAAAACCCATATCATGAATAAACTGGGCAATTTTTATTTCTTTTTGAACCATGACTTTATAGAAATTGTTTATATAATATGGTAGATTCATGCTTTTTTTTTACTTTTATTTTAATTGTCTTAGTGAAATAGAAACTGCATCAAATGGTTGCTATAATCAAAGAAGTAATTAACTTTAATTGAATGTCTGGGTACAAGGAACGATTTCATGATAGAAAACTACAAGGCAGCAAAGAAACATATAATTGTATTTATTCCATTATAACTTGGATCTAAAATTAAAATGAAAATCTATTCATATTCTCTTTGTTTATTACCTAGAATTGAATTTACTGAGTGGAATACAGCTAGGTTAGGTCATATTTTATATACAAAAGGAGTAAAATACATAGTTTGTTTTCTTATTTGTCTGAAATAGATATTCAAAAGTTTTAATTCTCTTAATTATTGAAGACTGAATATTTGCTCAAAATCAGATGTTTACAAGATACTTAAAAGGATATACAATTTGGAAAAATTTAAAAAGAATAAGTATCAAAATGAAATTATATTAGCATTGATATAAAAATGTCAGAAATTTATTAGGGACAAGGTAAATTTATTTTGGCTTTGTTTTCTTTTCTTCCCCCTTAAGCCCTATTATTTGGCACTCCATCCTAAATAGTGACTTTGCTACTGCTAAGTCACTTCAGTTGTGTCCAACTCTGTGCGACCCCGTAGACGGCAGCCCACCAGGCTCCGCCGTCCCTGGGATTCTCCAGCCAAGAACACTGGAGTGGGTTGCCATTGATTTTAGGACTTTCTTATATACCACCCCTTAACAGGGTGGATATTATCCATTTGTTATTCACTAATTATTGCACTTATAATAAAAAGCAGAGACATCACTTTGCTGACAAAATTTCATCTAGTCAAAATTATGGTTTTTCCAGTAGTCATGTACAGATATAAAAGTTGGATCATAAAGCAAGCTGAGTGCCAGAGAAGTGACGTGTCTGAATTCTAGTGCTAGAGAAGACTCTTGAGAGTCCCTTGGACAGCAAGGATATCAAACCAGTCAGTCCTAAAGGAAATCAACCCTGAATATTCACTGAAAAAACTGATGCTGAAGCTGAAGCTCCAATACTTGCCACATGATATGAAGAGATAACTCATTGGCAAAGACTCTGATGCTGGGAATGATTAAGGGCAAGTGGAAAAAGGGACAAGATGGATGAGATGGTTAAATGGCATTATTGACTTAATATTTATGAGTGTGAGCAAACTCTGGGAGATAGTGAAGGACAGGAAAATCTGAAATACTGCAGTCCATGGGGTCGCAAAGAGTTGGACATAGCGACTGAATAACAATATGTTTGATGCTATACAAGTGATGAAAGGTAAATAAATAAATGATTCATGTATTCAGGAAGTAAGGGAGACAGACTGCATTAGGGTTAAGCAGAAAAAGAGAAGCAATCGAATATATACATATATAAAGATATTTATTAAAATTATTGGCTCATGTGATAATGGAGGCGGAAAAATTCTAACATCTTTTGGAAAAACCTGAATGAATTTTTTGGTCAACCCGATATTACCTGCTGTGTGCAAGGTGTAGACATGGGAAAGCCAATGGTATAAGTTTAAAGGCCTGAGAGCTGGAAAGCCACTGGTGCTAAGTTCAGTGTGAGTCTAAAAACATGAGAACCCTGAGCACTGAGGTCAGCAGTCAACAGTTAGGAAGGGGTAAAATTCAGCCTTCCTCTGCCCCTTTGTCTGTCTGTTTTCTTTCAGGACCTCAAAGGATTGGATAATATCAGTTAACTTTGGGGAGACCCATCTGCATTATCCAGTTCACCAGTTCAAATTCTAATCTCTCCCTGAAACATCCATACAAACACATCAGGAAATACTGTTTAATCAGCTCTCTGAATATCCTTTGACTCAGTCAAATTGACACATAAAGTCAGTGAGTGTCAGTGATTTTAAAAAACAGCATCACTCATACTAAAAACTAAACAATGATATCTTTTGTAAATTTCTGTAAGATTGACACAAAATATTATCAAAGAACAAACTTCTAAGTGGAGATTTCAGGCAAGATTTTATGAGTAAGACTTTTAGCAAAAAGACTTTATGAGTAAGAAATAGCTAATTCTTTAAACATTAGTTCAAGTTTAAAAGGTAAATGGTGAATAAAGGAAAGATGGCAGATAGTGAATTTTAGGGGCCCTCATGAGCAAAGACATCAATGATAAATAATGTGGTGTGTAAAAGAATGCAATGGCTGACTTGAAAATAAGGTTTAATGCAGAAAAAGCATGCATAGTTATGGTGATGGAGAGTTTGAGAGGCTAGATTATATATGGTATCAATTTGACATCAGGGAGCATGACTTTTATCCTATTGGATTATATCTGGATAGTAGTATTAGAAAGATAACTGAAAATTATCTGGAGAGTATTAAAGGAAGATAAGAAGGGGACATAGATTATCAATTGAGAAAGTAAAATAATAATCTTGATGCTGTTTGATGAGAATCCAAACAAAGGCCTTGGTAGAAGACATGGAATGTAGACAAGAAATTTAATATATATCTAGGTGATTAATCTAGCAGGAATTGGTGAGTGCCTGGATGTAAGAGTTAATGATATATGAAGAGTGAAGATGATTTCCACCAAATGGTTGTTTCTACCCTGAATGTACCACAGAAACTGCTGCTACCTGTGTGCCTATGATATTCATTTTATCACACATAGGTATACCTTGAAGATGCTATGGGTTTAGTTCTAGATCCCTGCAATACAAGCAGAATTGATTAAGCACAGTTCTTAAGGGCTCTACAGTTTGGAGGTGGTAAATAAGCGTTGGCTTAAACTTAAAACATTATGTACTTTTGGTCGTGCTGGGCTTTGAGGCTGTGCGGAGCCTACTCTCTATTTGCTGTGCATGGGTTTCTCGCTGTGGTGGCTTCTCCAGTTGCAGAACACGGGCTCTAGGGCGCATGAGCTCAGCAGCTGTGGCACGTAGCACATGGCCTGTGGAATCTTCCTGGACTGGGGATTGAACCTGTGTCCCCTGCATTGGTAGCCAAATTCTTAGCCACTGGACCACCACGGAAATCTGACTTGGGTTCAATTTAAAGTCACCAGCTGCCTTAGCCCCTAACAAGAGTCAGTTTTGTCCTTTGAAGCTTTAAAGCCAGGCATTGATTTTCTGTCTCTAGCTATGAAAATTTTAGATGGCATCTTTCTTCAATACAAGACTATTTCAGCCACTTGGAAAATCTATTATTTAGTGTAGCCACCATCACTAATTATCACGAGATCTTCCGGATAAAATGCTGCAGCTTCTAGATTAGCACTTCCTGTTTCACCTTGCACTTTTATGCTGTGGAGGCAGATTCTTTCCTTAAATTGAATGAACCAATCTCTACTGGCTTCAAAACTTACTTTGCAGCTTCTTTACCTCTCTCAGCTTTCACAGAAGTGAAGAGAATTAGAGCTTTGCTCTGAACTAGGCTTTGGTTTAAGGGAATGTTGTGGCTGGTTTGATCTTCATCCAGACCACTAAAATTTTCTCCACATCAACGATAAGGCTGTTTGCTTCTTTATCATTCATGTGTTCATTGGGGTAGCTTTTTAAATTTTCTTCAAGAGCTTTTCCTTTGTATTCATAACTTGGCTAACTGTTTAGCCTTTCAGTCTATCTTAGCTTTTGACATGCCTTCCAAAATTTTTGGAAAAAATTTTATTTAAAAAAACATATTTTGATGGCAGCATGGTATAGTTGGAAACTGATATGATGATTAATTCAATTCAACTGGAATATACTGAGTTAAATTGTCAGATTTTATAAATTACAAACAAAATTGAGTTTTAGCACAGAGGCTTCTTAAGTTTTACTTATAAAATAGCTCTTTTAATGCTGAATAATAATTCATTTTTTTAATTACAAAAGCTTATTTATTTGACCAGCTGTCATCTAATGTATTTCTTATAGTAAAAAATCCTGAACATGCTAGAGCAACAGAACCATTCATTCACTGCTTTGTTGTCTTCTGTCTCTGATGTAACCTCTTTTGAATGTTAATGGATTTTAAATTATGGTACATGATTATGAATAAAAGATTATAAACAATTTTCTTTATTAAGAAAAATCTCATAAAGGAAGAGGGGCTCATGAAAGTACAGGAAACTCATTATTAGGGGAACATGATTGCTCTAAGAGCCAACGAAATTTAAGAAAGTGTCATAAAGAGATTATATAATTTTAAAAAGAGCTGGTAAGATGAGTAGTAAAAATATCAGATTTTGCAATATAAAACCATTGATATATGAATAAAAATAATTCTGTTGGTTTGAAAAATATCCTAAATTGCAATATGTTGGCTAGTAAAATGAAGTTAAGTAATTTTGTTAGTGGTTATAACACAGTGTAATGACAATGCACCCGTCCTGTCTTATTCATGACAAATACCACCGAACTTGTAAGAGCCAGACAAAAGAGGGGTGATGTTTCATGGTTGAAAGGTAAGATATATACTTTGGATCCCTTCTACTTTTTGATGATTTGAGAATGTAAAAAACACTGGATTGAGAGCAACATTACTGAATATATTTCTCACTGAGTAACACAGAAAGATCCAAGATATAATTAAAGTATTATGTTTTCAGTGTCCCTCCATGCAATTACATTTAAAACAAGGTATGTAATGCTATCAAGTCCAAAAAATAAATTTGCAAGGAAATTATCAAAATATTCTTTTGAAATACTGTATATTATCACTTATATGGGGAATCAAAAACAAAAATAAACCAAGTAAGTGTATGTAACAAAATAAAACAGACTCACAGATAGAGAGAAGAAACTAGTGTTTACTAGTGGGGAGAGGGAAACAGACAGGGACAAAATGGCATTAAGCGAGTAAGAGATACAAACGGCCATGTGTAAAATAGATAAGCATCAAGGATATACTTTTATAGCACAGGGAAACATAGACAATGTTTTGTAATAATTTTAAATGGAGTTTAAGTTCAATAAAACTATTGAAGCACTATGTCACATACCTGAAACTAGTATAATATTGTAAACCAAGTATACTTAAACATACAATTTTATTCTTGCAATAAAAAACACTTTTGTTTGCAGTTGTAATTTTGTATGAGTGAGGCAGGTTGTTTTGTTTTGTTTTTTTTTTCATTTATTGGTCATTTGGATTCATTTACTATATTTGCTGTTTGTATTATTTGCCCACTTTCTTTTCAATTTTGAGTTTTCTTTCTCCTTAAATGTGTGTGTGTATGTGCTTGTTGTGTATATGTAAGACTGTTCAAATGGTATTTAAATGATATTAGATGTAGATAACAAATCATATTTATATTTTCTTATATAATGCTGTTTTGATATTCAGATTTTTAATATTTTGTCTTTCTGTTACTTGTATTCTAGGATTGCATACATTTTGTGGCAAAATAAAATAAAATCTGTCAATTGTTTGTATGTTCACATTTTCATTTACATACAAGATTACTGTATACTTCGTAAACAGATAAACGTATATCAGTATTTTCTTCAAATTCTCTTGTGCTTTCTAAATCTACATTTAAACAATTTACTTACATTTTAACTTATATGACAATATGAAGTAGAAGTACAGTGCTTTTTCCTATGCAGTATATTGGGCTTCTCAGGTGGCCCAGAGGTAAAGAATTCTCCTGGCAGTGCAGGAGACCCAGGTTTGATCCCTGGGTTGGGAAGCTCACCTAGAGAAGTAAATGGCAACCTACGCCAGTATTCTTGTCTGGGAAATCCCATGGACAAAGGAGACTGGTGGTTACAGTTCATTGGGTCTCAAAAGAGTAGGGCATGACTTAGCAACTAAACTACAACCGCAACATGCAATATATCACAAATCCTTTTATTCCCTCAGTGATTTGAAATATTCCATGTATCCTGTTTAAAATTACTACACAAACTTGCTTATAAATATGATGCTATCTATATATAATGTACATGCACATACACAAGTACAGGGATATAGTTCTAGGTTTATCCTTTTCCACCAGAACATTGTTGTATTCCTATCCAGTTTAAATTCTTAGAATTTAAAATGTTCTAATAAATTTTCTGTCTTTGTATTCAATAATTATATGTGTATTTTTCATATGAAATTCAGAACTATTCTTTCTAAATTTATCTTTTGAATTTTATTGTATTGTAATAAAATGTATAAATAAATTTAGAAAAATGTTCATGTATGGCTGCTTGTTTTCCTATCCATGAACACTGTATGTTCTTTTATTAACATGCTATAGTTAGTAATTGACTGCTCAAGAATTAAATGATGGCGATTGGGATGACAGACTGCCTGATAGAGAAGGAATTGCTGTCAAAACTCATACTGTGCTCTTCTTAGTCACTCAAGTCACGTCAGACTCTTTGGGACCTCTTGGACTGTAGCCCACCAGGCTCCTCTGTTCATGGATTCTCCAAGCAAGAATACTGGAGTGGGTTGCCATTGCCTCCTCCAGGGGATCTTCCAACCCAGGTATTGAATCCAGGTCTCTCACATTTGTAGGCAGATTCTTTACCATCTGAGCCACCAGGGAAGCCCAAGAATACTGGAGTAGGTAGTCTATCCCTTCTTCAGGGGAACTTCCCAACCCAGGAACTGAACTGGAGTCTCCTGCATTGTAGATGGATTCTTTTCCAGCTGAACTACACAGGAAGCCCCCCACCAAAAACTCATAGTAGCCCTCTCTATTATGAGGCATCCTCAGTCTGCTCGTTTTTAACCTAGTAGTTATAAGTGAAAACAACTGTTCAGACTGAAGTTCAAATATGGGCCCATCATGTTTAACTTACATATTTATGAGTCACTATTCTGATTTGTAAAATAAGAAAGTTGCTTTTTGTAGAGACTGAATGCAAATATCAATAAAAACACATGCATATAAATGAATAAAATACAAATTCGTGTGTATATATATATATATTGATCAAAGTTGTTCATATGGTAAACATTCAGTAAATATCATCATGATCTTTATTAGAATAGCCCCCTGACAACTGCTCTGTATGTGACATAGAGTAAAAGACATTCAGTGGGTGGAAGGTAATGTTTTCAGTAGATGAACTCTCATTAGCTCTTTTTTTAAAAAGTGTAGTAAGAATACTTAACATGAAATCTAACCATTAAAACATTCTTGAAATGTACAATATAACATTATTAACTATTGCACAATGTTGTATAGCACTTCTCTTGATCATTAATAAAAACATACATGCATATAAATGAATAAAATACAGATTCGTGTGTATATATATATATATTGATCAAAGTTGTTCATATGGTAAACATTCAGTAAATATCATCATGATCTTTATTAGAATAGCCCCCTGACAACTGCTCTGTATGTGACATAGAGTAAAAGACATTCAGTGGGTGGAAGGTAATGTTTTCAGTAGATGAACTCTCATTAGCTCTTTTTTTAAAAAGTGTAGTAAGAATACTTAACATGAAATCTAACCATTAAAACATTCTTGAAATGTACAATATAACATTATTAACTATTGCACAATGTTGTATAGCACTTCTCTTGATCATAATTGATTTTCATTTAGCTGGTGTTTTCATAATTCATCTCTAGAAGTTAATTACCTGTAAAGCCTTTATACCTACTGAGTAGCAACTCAATCTATTGGTTTAATTCTGACGCTGCTTTGTGTTGTCTTGGGTGAATGTCAGCCTCTATACACCCGTGTTTTGTTTTTGTTTTTTCCTTCCTTATTCATTCTGTGGTTCTTGGTCCCCATTTTGTAGGGTCTGTTTAAGGAAATAAATGTCTCTAAATCAACTTCCATTCTTAGCTCTGACATCCAAATACAGAAACTCTTCTTAAAATTTCTAGCCCAGGTTGTCCAGCCTCCATATGCATTTCTGAGCATTGATACTCAGGTTGCAATCTGATGACTGACCTTTTTTATTAAAGGATTTTCATGAGCTTGACCTCCATTCCCATTGTATTGTTATATTTTTGAAGTACGTCATTTCTATATATCAGTTTATTTATTTGACAAGATCTGATGTGAAAATGTGAAATGTGGGATACAGATTCAGAGGACAATGTTAACTAAATAAAACTTCCGTAAAAAAAAAAAAATTAACATTCACTGTTACTGGGCTTTTCTCCCAACTGTAGGTGGACATCTACAGATGAAGCCTGGATCTATCCATTAGTAAATATCAGTTAAATGTATCAATTTACTAAGCTGCCAGAATCCACATGTTTTAGAATGTGGTTTAGTTTTTTGAGAAGGCAATGGCATCCCACTTCAGTACTCTTGCCTGGAAAATCCCATGGATGGAGCAGCCTGGTAGGTTGCAGTCTATGGGGTCGCTAAGAGTTGGACATGACTTAGCGACTTCACTTTAACTTTTTACTTTCATGCATTGGAGAAGGAAATGGCAACCCACTCCAGTGTTCTTGCCTGGAGAATCCCAGGGACAGGGAGCCCGGTGGGCTGCCTTCTATGGGGTCACACAGAATTGGACACGACTGAAGTGACTCAGTAGCAGCAGCAGCAGTTTAGTTTTTATTGGCCACAGGAGAGCTAATTCATTTTAAAGCCCATTTCTTAATTGTACCAATGTGCACTGAAATTGGACCACTTGTCCTTATCTCTGAATATTTGTTAAAATTTATGGAGAATGAATTTTCAAAAATAATTATTCTAGAATTTTAAAATATTAGAGATCCAGAATATTAATTTGTACTTAACTTACTCAGTTACCATCCCCACTCCATTTTAATAATACTCTGCACATCCAAAAAGAGGCTTTCAACTGTAAGGTTTTTGAATAAAAGAAAAAGAATATAAAAAAAATTCTGTTTTTATAAAAGGTAGTTAGTCTGTAAAAACATTCTGACAGAACATAAGTGTGCAATCAATGAATTCTTTACATTTAAATTGTCAGGTAGCACTATTCCATTTTCAAATTTGGGATCTTGCCAAAATACATGGTGATAAGAATAATGTTCCAGAGTCTTCTTCACATAATTGAGAAGCTTAAAATATCCTATTATATGAATTGTCACTTAATGAAAAGTCTTAGAATGCTTTAAGAAATAGAGAAAAATAATCTAAAATGAACAATGATTAATTTAAATTAATCACATGGCAATTAAAAAAATGGGGGAATACTGAATTTAAAAGCTAAGAAGAATTATTTACAAGTTTAATATATAGAAGAAAAAATAATCATTGAGAATAGGCAAACTGATTTTTCAAAAGAGTAATTGTCTCCTGACCATTCTGAGTCACATTTCCCAAACTTTGATCAATGTTTTGCTGGAAATGTAGATACCTACATAACTTTTTTGTCCTTTGGCTTTGTCTTCACCTTAACTGGTTGTCTGTGATTGTGGTTTCAGTCTGTCTTCCCTCTGATGCCTTCTCTCAGTGCCTACCATTTTACTTGGGTTTCTCTTACCTTGGACATGGGGTATCTCTTCACGGCTGCTCCAGCAAAGCACAACCACTGCTCCTTACCTTGGATGTGGGGTAGCTCCTCTCAGATGCAGCTCCTGACCTTGGATTTGGGGTAGAAAAGGCAGAGGAACCAGAGATTAAATAGCCAACATCCACTGGATCATTGAAAAAACAAGGGAGCTCCAGAAAAAAAAAACTATTTCTGCTTCATTGACTATGCCAAAATCTTTGACAGTGTGGATCACAATAAACTGTGGAAAATTCTTAAAGAGATGGAAATTCCAGACCACCTGATGTCAGTTCTAATTCCCTCTTTGAAAATCTGGAGGGGTATCTTTCCCATGAATCCTTTTCCACAATAATGATTAATGCGGCCATGTGCTTATGCCTGTTAGTTCTGATTTGTGTAATAGCCCCGTGCCTTTTCAGAATACTCAGCCAAAATATTTCTTCTCTATCTACTGAGTTTCACACCTATGCTCTAAAAAATAAAAAAGGGGGAGATGTCAGGAGCCACGTTAGGCATTACTGACAAAATGGAGGCATGCCCCCCAGCCCCCTCTCCTCATTCCGCAGGCATGGATCCTGGGATGAAGGAGTTAGGCCTTGTAATTCTGACTTGTCTTTTCCTCTCCTTGGCTGAATTGACTGAAAAGGAATATTAAGGTGCTTATTGTTCTTGAGAGGAGCATGAGAAGGCACAAAGCCTTCTGCAGCATTGCTCAGAAAATAATTCATGAAGTTAATTATTGACATTTGTTCAAGGACTTTTACAAAAGAGCATTCCAGGATGAGCACATAGGCCGTAGCTTGAGGCCATGGGAGGGATTGATATCTGAAGCCTATTTGTGAGGAGAATGTTTATGGCAAAGGAGTTTACTGAATTTAGGGCTTAGAAATAATTAAAATAGTTAGAAGTTAAAGATTTAAGGAATGTTGTAAAGTTAGCATATTTTACTATAGCTTATAGAAGTTAGGAATTTTTAGAGACGCTATAGCTAGAAGCCTTTTTAAGAGATAGTGAGCTCAAGATGTTAGAGGCAAACAGGATTTAGGAAGATAAGTAGTAAACTGAGGAATGTAGCATGAGTTACAATGTAATAACAAGTTAACTATAGGACACATTAGAAGAGGTAGATAATAGATGATAAGGCTGATTCCCAGAGAATCACTGAAGCAGGAACTCTGTTTGAAGAGCAACAAAGATTTATGGAGATAATAAATCTGGGAGAGGGGTAACTGAAAAATGTCAAACCTCTGGCCTAATATTTTTGTAAAAGTATGAAAGATAATCTTAAATTTGAAATAAAGAGGCAGTCCAAAAGAAAACTGAGAGACTGTCTCATTTCTCTCGCTGACACCGTTCATCTTTCAGGTTGAATCCCTGGCTGCTGGAGTTGGACTCTGGCAACCTAACCTGCCTCTTGAGAAACCTGTATCCAGGTCAGGAAGCAACAGTTAGAACTGGACATGGAGAAACAGACTGGTTCCAAAAAGGAAAAGGAGTATGTCAAGGCTGTATATTGTCACCCTGTTTATTTAACTTATTTAGAGTACATAGATTTATGGAGATAATAAATCTGGGAGAGGGGTAACTGAAAAATGTCAAACCTCTGGCCTAATATTTTTGTAAAAGTATGAAAGATAATCTTAAATTTGAAATAAAGAGGCAGTCCAAAAGAAAACTGAGAGACTGTCTCATTTCTCTCGCTGACACCGTTCATCTTTCAGGTTGAATCCCTGGCTGCTGGAGTTGGACTCTGGCAACCTAACCTGCCTCTTGAGAAACCTGTATCCAGGTCAGGAAGCAACAGTTAGAACTGGACATGGAGAAACAGA
This sequence comes from Oreotragus oreotragus, assembly GCA_006410675.1. Classification (NCBI taxonomy): domain Eukaryota; kingdom Metazoa; phylum Chordata; class Mammalia; order Artiodactyla; family Bovidae; genus Oreotragus; species Oreotragus oreotragus. The sequence goes on from SJYX01016621.1 coordinate 548,403, forward strand.
CTGGTTCCAAAAAGGAAAAGGAGTATGTCAAGGCTGTATATTGTCACCCTGTTTATTTAACTTATTTAGAGTACATCATGAGGAACGCTGGGCTGGAAGAAGCACAAGCTGGAATCAAGATTGCTGGGAGAAATATCAATCACCTCAGATATGCAGATGACACCACCCTTATGGCAGAAAATGAAGAAAAACTAAAGAGCCTCTTGATGAAAGTGAAAGAGAAGAGTGAGAATGTTGGCTTAAAGCTCAACATTCAGAAAACTAAGATCATGGCATCAGGTCCCATCACCTCATGGGAAATAGATGAGGAAACAGTGGAAACGGTGTCTGACTTTAGTTTTTTGGGATCCAAAATCACTGCAGATGATGACTGCAGTCATGACATTAAAAGATGCTTACTCTTTGGAAGGAAAGTTATGACCAACCATATTAAAGTTATGATCAGCATATTAAAAAGCAGAGATATTACTTTGACAACAAAGATCTGTCTAGTCAAGGCAATTGTTTTTACAGTAGTGATGTATGGATGTAAGAGTTGGACTATAAAGAAAGCTGAGCACAGAGGAATCTATGCTTTTGAACTGTGGTGTTGGAGAAGATTTTTGAGAATCCCTTGGACTGCAAGGAGATCCAACCAGTCCATCCTAAAGGAGATCAGTCCTGTGTGTTTATTGGAGGGACTGATGTTGAAGCTGAAACATCAGTAAAGTCCCTCTACTCTGGCCAGCTGATGTGAAGATCTAACTCATTGGGAAAAAAACCCTGATGCTGGGAAAGATTGAGGGCTGGAGGAGAGGGGAGGACAAAGGATGAGATGGTTGGGTGGAATCACTGGCTCAATAGACATGAGTTTGGGTAAATTAAGTGAGTTGGAGATGGACAGGGAGGCCTGGCAAACTGCGGTTCATGGGGTTGGGAAGAGTTGGACACAACTGAGCGACTGAACAGAAATGAACTCAACCTCAACTTACCTAGAAAAATATTTTCCTACTTAATACACATTTTATTTAAATGCAGTGATATGAAAAATTGATATTATCAATTTTAAGGACAAACTGGTATCACATATCATAATACAGATTTAAAAAAACAAAATTAGAAGATTTGATTTTTAAAAATTAATAATACCAAATGTGAAATATATATTAAATCAATTTTCAGGATTTACATTGAGGACAGATAACTCAATGGAAATAATGGAGTATTTTTATCACAGTCCTTAATATGAAGATATTTGGCTTCATAGTGATCATGTTAATATGACTTCATTTCATAGATTTGATTTTATAAAGCCTCAATTATTCCAACATATTATGGAATATATTTATAAAATCAAGACTCTATTTTAAAGCTTTATTGATAACATTGTTGCTGCTGCTGCTGCTAAGTCACCTCAGTTGTGTCTGACTCTGTGCAGCCCCAGAGACGGCAGCCCACCAGGCTCTGCCATCCCTGGGATTCTCCAGGCAAGTACACTGGAGTGGGTTGCCATTTCCTTCTCCAGTGCTACTGCTGCTAAGTCACTTCAGTCATGTCCGACTCTGTGTGACCCCATAGACGGCAGCCCACCAGGCTCCCCCATCCCTGGGATTCTCCAGGCAAGAATACTGGAGTGGGTTGCCATTTCCTTCTCCAATGCATGAAAGAGAAAAGTGAAAGTGAAGTCGCTCAGTCTGTCCGACTGTTAGCGACCCCATGGACTGCAGCCCACCAGGCTACTCCGTCCATTGGATTTTCCAGGCACGAGTACTGGGGTGGGGTGCCATTGCCTTCTCCAGTGCATGAAAGTGAAAAGTGAAGGTGAAGTCGCTCAGTTGTGTCTGACTCTTCATGACCACATGGACTGCATCCTACCAGGCTCCTCCCTCCATGAGATTTTCTAGGCAAAACCCCATGGAGGGAGGAGCCTGGTGTACTGGAGTGGGTTTCCATTGCCTTCTCCGTTGATAACATTGTACTGTGAACTTAATTCCCTAACTGAAATTATTTCAGTGACTTTTATTCAAGAAATCTCTGGAGTAAACTTCTCGGCAAGCATCAGCTTATTTGGTAATATCTCCAATGTGATAAACACATAAAAATAATTCTTATTTATTACCCATTGTCACGTGATTGGGAAAATACAAGCCCCTTTCATGATTTATTTAAAGCACTTCTAAGAAAGCACGCTGGTCTCATAAAAACAATTATATTAGTGCTGAAATTACAAGATATACTTGCTACAAAGCCAGCACCTATTGTGCTTATGATCTGAGAAACTGAAGTGTCCTTCTAGAACTTGCTGTAGTCCATCTCACAATCCACTCAAAAGAATGAGTTAAATTATTTAAAAGCTAAAGATCTTCTGAATTAAAAAAGGAAATTGTAGGTCATGACTTCAAGATAGAAAATGTTCAAACTCTAGTGGTCACTTTGAATTATGTAACAATTTTTACAATTCTATCACACACATCTCAAATATTTAAGCGTATCTATGATAGCACAGTGTATTGTGATCAGAGCAGTTTGTAGAGTTTACTGGTGATGCAAGAGCTTGAATTTATTGAGAGGACTCTTTCACTGAACTAGTATTGCTATAATTGATTCCAGATGATATTATACTTCTAATCTCAAAAATATGTGATCTTGAATGAATGATGTAGAAAGATGACCTGTAGGAAACGCTTTCCTGGACAAAACAAAAAGTTTAGCAAAGTTGGTGGTATTTGTAAATACATCAATTCAGATCAAAATTACTGATTTTGCCATGCTATGGTTAATAATTTTTGTTTATGCTTTCAGCAAATAGTTATGCTGTCATGATAATCTGTGCTCTGTAAGAGAAATTTCTTGATTCATTTTGTTCCTCTGGTTATTATTTGACTCTTTCTTTGACATCAGTCTTGGTAAATGTTTTGCCCCTCATTCCAATACTTTTGACATTTAAAATGAAATTTCATTGGAATTTTGGTTTCTGATTCTGTACATAAGGAGCTGGAAAGTTGCTCCTCCATCTAAAAACAAAGAAAAAGCTGAAGAGATTGAAATATCAGCTTTCATTTGGTCTGTAAAAGGATAGGACACAAGGCAAACTGCTATCTCCAAAACTGGAGAAACAGACAGGCATATTCAGGGAGCTGTGGCTTGTTAAAGGAGAGATCCAGAAGGATCACAGATATCACATGAAATCAATGCTATGTAAGATAAACCTGAACATTTGCTGGGGCTCAGTGTAGACAATTCTAGAGTTAAAAAATTCAGTGGGATCCAGTTATACCAATTCTTTACAATCTCTCAAAGAAGGCATACTGTGAAATTCAGTCTATGAGGCCAGTATTACCCTAATATCAAAACAGTCAAAGATATAAAAACTGCACATTAATATCTCTCATGACTTGGTATAAAAATCCTCATTAGTAAATCAAGTCCAAAAAAGTATAAAAGGAATTATACACCACGACTAATTAGGATTTATCCTGGGTATGCAAGGCTAAATCAACTTTCAAAATCAATAAATATAGTTTATCAGATCAAAAGACTTAAAAATAAAAAAAATCATAGAATCATATCATTAGATAAAGAAAAAGTATTTGACAAAATCCAACAAATGTTTATGATAAAAACTCTTATTTAACTTGATAAAGACTATCTACAAAGTACCTAAGCTAACATAATGCTTAATGGTAAAGAAAATATACAAAGCTTTTCCAATGTGAGTAGTGTACAAGGCAAGTAAGTTCTCCCACCACTCCTTTTTAACTTCATATTGGAATGCTTTATTAATAAAAAAGACAAGAAAATAAAAAAAGTTGTATACTGATTAGGAGGGAAGAAGTATTTTTGTGTGTTTAAGGGTACAAATTGCACTGAAAAGAAGAGAGGCGAAAAGCAAAGGAGAAAAGAAAAGATATAAGCATCTGAATGCAGAGTTCCAAAGAATAGCAAGAAGAGATAAGAAAGCCTTCTTCAGTGATCAATGCAAAGAGACAGAGGAAAACAACAGAATGGGAAAGACTAGAGATCTCTTCAAGAGAATTGGAGATACCAAGGGAACATTTCATGCAAAGATGGGCTCGATAAAGGACAGAAATGGTATGGACCTAACAGAAGCAGAAGATATTAAGAAGAGGTGGCAAGAATACACAGAAGAACTGTACAGAAAAGATCTTCNTTGGGGTCCCAAAGAGTGGGACACGACTGAGAGATTAAAAAAAAAAAATGAAACAAAGCTATCATTTTTTCCAGAAAGTCAAAAGGATTTATATACATTCATGAAATAGAAAGCAGAGGCGTTAAAACCATAAAACAAAACAAATCAAAAAAACAGAAACAAAGAAATAGGTTTCTTTGGTCGGGGAGGGAGGAAGATAAAATGTAAAAGTTCCATAGAAAATAAAGTGGAAGAGATTATCTAGAAAGCAGAATAAAATGTTGGGAGATAGTCAATAGACGTTACCAGGTTTTTAAATAATTTAGTTACTCAAGGCAAAAGTGCTTATCTCAGGACGTGGCCTCCATGATTTCAGTCTGGGACAGCCTGGAAATATTTTCCTGCAACAAGCTGCCTGGTGACTTCAACAGAGTATTTTTTGTGAAATTATATTAACTCGGCGTGGTCACAACTATTTCCTCAGCTGTGATTATTAAATACAACGTTTCGAAGACAATTGAGGAAGCACATTCATTAATCTTTACTTCAGTCTGTTCAGGAGAGGAAACATTTCAAAACAATAGGTCTGTATGAGAGGGGGAAAATAACAAATATGGTCCCAACAGCAACAGAATAATGAGAGGTGGGAATAGTTGAACACTGATCTTTTGCTATATCCCAGTTATCAGTCAACCCTGAGTATTTATCCATGTGAGAGTAGTGTATGTCATCATTTCAAAATCGTTTCTGCTTTTCTCTTCTCTTAAATAATGTACATTCTAGAAAATTTGGGTAATACAGTGAAGACACAGAAAAATCAACGTGGACCCTTCAGCATACAGATAATCACTGTTGACTGAGATTTAGTTTAAAATCCTTGTTGTCTTTCTTCTCTCTTATTATACATCACTAACTCGATGGACGTGAGTCTGAGTGAACTCCGGGAGTTAGTGATGGATAGGGAGGCCTGGCCTGCTGCCATTCATGGGGTCGCCAAGAGTCGGACACGACTGAGCGACTGAACTGAACTGAACTATACATATATAAATATCAGTAAATATATTGATATATCTTTATATATACAGATAAAGCTTTATCATACAAACAAGATAAAATCAAGCTTTATCATACAAACAAGACTGGACTATTTGTAAACGAAATAATACATTTTGGCGCCGGCGCAGCACACTGAGCTCCATAGCTCTCCGGCGGGGCAAGCGAGGGCCCGCGGGCACCTGGCAGGCCTGTACCTCGCAGAGGAAAGATAAACACGCGCTAAGCCCGGACCTGGCATGCTGCGATTCTTGGGGTCGCAAAGAGTCGGACACGACTGAGCGATTGAACTGAACAGAAGCCGGGAGGCAAAACGCCCTCCTATGCATTCTCTGTGCAAACTTGCCGGGAGGAGCCCAAGAAGAAGCATCCAGATGCTTCAGCCAGCCTCCCGGAGTCTTCTGAGAAGTGCTCGGGGAGGTGGAAGACGATGTCTGCTAAAGCGAAGGGAAAATTCAAAGACGTGGCAAAGGCGGACCAGGCCGGTTCCAACAGAGAAACGAAAATGTGTGCGCCCGCTAAAGGGGGCGGGGAAGGCAATGGCACCCACCCCAGTCCTCTTGCCTGGAAAATCCAATGGACAGAGTAGCCTGGTGGGCTGCAGTCCATGGGGTCGCTAACAGTCAGACAGACTGAGCGACTTCACTTTCACTTTTCTCTTTCATGCATTGGAGTAGGAAATGGCAACCCACTCCAGTGTTCTTGCCTGGAGAATCCCAGGGATGGGGGAGCCTGGTGGGCTGCCGTCTATGGGGTCGCACAGAGTCGAACACGACTGAAGTGACTTAGCAGCAGCAGCAGCAGCTAAAGGGGGAGCGGAAAAGAAGCTCGAGGATCCCAGTGCACCCAAGAGGCCTCCTTCAGCCTTTCTCCTTGTTCTCAGTGTCATCCAGAAAGCAAAGGAGAACATCCTGGCCTGAGCCATTGGCGTTGCAAAGAATCGGGGAGAAATGCCGGGACAGACTGAAGGCGGGAGGAGAAGGGGACGACAGAGGATGAGACGGTTGGATGGCATCACCGACTCGATGGACAAGTTTGAGTGAACTCCGGGATTTGGTGATGGACAGGGAGGCCTGGCGTGCTGCGGTCCATGGGGTCGCAGAGAGTCCGACGCGACTGAGCGGCTAAACTGATGCTGATACTGACAGATGACAAGCAACCTTATGAGAAGAAGGCTGCAAAGCTGAAGGAAAAGTACGAAAACGATATTGCTGCAAACAGGGCTAAAGGGAAACCTGATACAGAAAAAAAAAAAAAAGGCAGGGGGAGGGAAGTGGGGGCGAGTCTTTGGGGCTGAAAAATGTGAGTTAGAGCAGGAAGAGCAGGACGAGGGGGAGCACCAGGGGGAGGAAGAAGACGAAGAGGAAGAAGATGGTGAATAAGTTGGTTCCTCTGCAATTGCTTTTTTTCATTGTCTATAAAGCATTTACCCCAACCCCACCCCCCATAATCAACTTTGGAAGGAATGATGCTAAAGCTGAAACTCCAGTACTTTGGTCACCTCATGTGAAGAGTTGATTCATCGGAAAAGACTCTGATGCTGGGAGGGATTGGGGGCAGGAGGAGAAGGGGACGACCGNCTTTTCTCCTTTGCTTTTCACTTCTCTTTTTTTTCACAGCTATTTATAAGGCCTCCTCAGACAGCCATTTTGTTTTTTTGCATTTCTTTTCCATGGGGATGGTCTTGATCCCTGTCTCCTGTACAATGTCATGAACCTCTTTCCATAGTTCATCAGGCACTCTGTCTATCAGATCTAGTCCCTTAAATCTATTTCTCACTTCCACTGTATAATCATAAGGGATTTGATTTAGGTCATACCTGAATAGTTTAGCGGTTTTCCCTACTTTCTTCAATTTAAGTCTGAATTTGGCAATAAGGAATTCATGATCTGAGCCACAGTCAGCTCCTGGTCTTGTTTTTGTTGACTGTATAGAGCTTCTCCATCTTTGGCTGCAAAGAATATGATCAGTCTGATTTTGGTGTTGACTATCTGGTGATGTCCATGTGTAGAGTCTTCTCTTGTGTTGTTAGAAGAGGGTGTTTGCTATGACCAGTGTGTTCTCTTGGCAAAACTCTATTAGCCTTTGCCCTTCTTCATTCCGCATTCCAAGGCCAAATTTGCCTGTTACTCCAGGTGTTTCCTGACTTCCTACTTTTGCATTCCAGTCCCCTATAATGAAAAGGACATCTTTTCTGGGTGTTAATTCTAAAAGGTCTTGTAGGTCTTCACAGAATCGTTCAACTTCAGCTTCTTCAGCATTACTGGTTGGAGCATAGGCTTGGATCACCATGATATTGAATGGTTTGCCTTGGAAACGAACAGAGATCACTCTGTCATTTTTGAGATTGCATCCAAGTACTGCATTTCGGACTCTTTTGTTGACCATGATGGCCACTCCATTTCTTCTGAGGGATTCCTGCCCGCAGTAGTAGATATAATGGTCATCTGAGTTAAATTCACCCTTTCCAGTCCATTTTAGTTCGCTGATTCCTAGAATGTCAACGTTCACTCTTGTCATCTCCTGTTTGACCACTTCCAATTTGCCTTGATTCATGGACCTAACAATCCAGGTTCCTATGCAATAGTGCTCTTTATAGCATCAGACCTTGCTTCTATCACCAGTAACATCCACAACTGGGTATTGTTTCTGTTTGGCTCCATCCCTTCATTCTTTCTGGAGTTATTTCTCCACTGACCTCCAGTAGCATATTGGGCATGTACAGACCTGGGGAGTTCCTCTTTCAGTATCCTATCATTTTGCCTTTTCATACTGTTCATGGGTTCTCTGGTTTTTCCTATGGTCATGTATGGATGCAAGAGTTGGACTGTGAGGAAAGCTGAGCGCCGAAGAATTGATGCTTTTGAACTGCTGTTGGAGAAGACTCTTGAGAGTCCCTTGGACTGCAAGGAGATCCAACCAGTCCATTCTAAAGGAGATCAGCCCTGGGTGTTCTTTGGAAGGAATGATGCGAAAGCTGAAACTCCAGTACTTTGGCCACCTGATTCGAAGAGTCGACTCATTGGAAAAGACTCTGATGCTGGGAGGGATTGGGGGCAGGAGGAGAAGGGGACGACAGAGGATGAGATGGCTGGATGGCATCATTGACTCAATGGACGTGAGTTTGAGTGAACTCTGGGAGATGGTGATGGACAGGGAGGCCTGGCGTGTTGCGATTCATGGGGTCGCAAAGAGTAGGACACGACTAAGCAATTGAACTGAACTAAACTGATAGGTTCTCAAGGCAAGAATACTAAAATGGTTTGCCATTTCCTTCTCCAGTCGACCACATTCTGTCAGACCTCTCCACCATGACCTGTCCGTCTTGGGTGGCCCCACACGGCATGGCTTAGTTTCATTGAGTTAGATAAGGCTGTGGTCTGTGTGATCAGATTGGCTAGTTTTCTGTGATTATGGTTTCAGTATGTCTGCCCTCTGATGCCCTCTCGCAACACCTACTATCTTACTTGGGTTTCTCTTACCTTGGACATGGTGTATATCTTCACGGCTGCTCCAGCAAAGCACAGCCACTGCTCCTTACCTTGGACCAGTCACCCCTCCTGACCTTGAACGTGGAGTAGCTCCTCTCGGCCCTCCTGCACCCCTGCAGCCACCACTCCTTGGATGTGGGATTTCTCCTCTCGGCCACCGCCCCTGTCCTTGGATGAGAGGTAGCTCCTCTCGACCACCGCCCCTGACCTGGGGCGTGGGGTAGCTCCTCTTGGCCACGCTTCTGCACGGTCCCATCACATCGCCGCGCTTCTGCGAGGTCTGTCAATGACAATTCCTAATAGAACTAAGATCCCATATGCCCTGTGGCCAAAGATTTTTAAAAAAGAGGAACTGAGAGCATTAGACATAGAAAGCACCCATTAAGTGTGACTCTCACCAGGAACACATCTAAATCCCACACAGGACTTCCCTAGTGGTACAGTGGCTCAAGACTTCACATTTCCAATGCAAGTGGTGTGGGCATGATCCCTGGCTGGGGAACTAAGATCCCAAAAGTTGTATGGCATGGCCAAAAAAAAAAAAAAAATCCCACTCTAGTTCAATGCCCACCTCTTTGCAGGTAGTAGATAGTTGGGATATAAAATAGTGGGTGGACCTTGTAGTCAAAAGATAAGTGCTTGTTGTCCAAGATGTGGGGAAACACAAATCCAGATGGGGGAGGGGTAGTATGGCAGAGTCTTCAAATATGAAAACCACATACCTTAACATTCATAAAATTCCTCTTTTCTATATCTCTCTGAAGAAATGACTGCACACGTGCCCAGAGTCATCCCCAAGGTGGCTCACTGTAGCACTGCTTACTAGAAGGATACTAAGGACTGCCTGAGTGTCTAAAAATGGAGGAACAGCTGAAGAAACATAGACAATCCACACTACACAACAGTGTGAAGGAACAGACTAGAGATATTTAGCAGTACTCAGTTCAGTTCAGTCGCTCAGTCATCTCTGACTCTTTGCAACCCCATGAATTGCAGCATGCCAGGCCTCCCTGTCCATCACCAACTCCCAGAGTTCACCCAAACTCATGTGCATCGAGTCATTGATGCCATCCAGCCATTTCATCTTTTGTCGTCCCCCTCTCCTCCCGCCCCCAATCCCTCCCAGCATCAGAATCTTTTCCAATAAGTCAGTTCTTCATATGAGGTGGCCAAAGTATTGAAGTTTCAGTTTTAGCATCAGTCCTTCCAAAGAACACCCAGGACCTGATCTCCTTTAGAATGGACTGGTTGGATCTCCTTGCAGTCCAAGGGACTCAATTTATCAGTATAGAGAAGTCTTTACAATATTCTTGGGTCAAAAATGCATCTTTGGGACTTCCCTGGTGGTTCAGTGGTTAAGACTCTGTGCTTCCAATGCAGGGGGCATGAGTTCAACCCCTAGTCAGGAAACTAAGATCCCACATGTCACACAATGCTGCCAAAAGCTTTTTTGATTTTTAAATTTAAAAATACATCTTTGACCATGATACAAACATTATAACTTTTTTGTAAAACCCATATACAAACAACACCATATACATCCTATGAGTTTGTTTATCTTGAGAAAGTTAATTTCTTTTAATCTAGAGGAATATACCTGAAATACATAATAATGGTTACTCATGAGAGGATGCTGAAAAGGGAAAGGATTTGAGGGTTTAAACTTTATCCTTTTTAAAAAAAAAAAAAACATTTTTGGTCAACCTGGGAGATTATCATGTTGACTGCTTTAAAAAATTTTTTTTTATTTTTGGCTGTGCCGGGTTTTTGTTGCTACATGGACTTTTCTCTAACTTCAGTGAGGAGGGCTATGCTCTAGTTGTGGTGCACAGGCCTCTCTTGTTGTGGATCTCAGGCTCTAGAGTGCGCAGGCTTCAGTAGCTGCGGTTCCCAGGCTCTAGGCCACAGGCTCAATAGCTGTGGTGCATGGGCTTAGTTGCTCCTCAGCATGTGAGATCTTCTCCGATCAGGGATCACACCTGTGTTTCCTGCACTGGCAGGTAGATTCTTTACCACTGAGCCACCAGGGAAGTCCTCTCCTGTGATTTTTAAATGAAGGATGTATTCATGTATTACCCACATAATTGAAATTAATTTTCTTAAATATATGATTACATGTAGCCAAAGTCCTCATGCCTAGAATATATAGAGAACACTCAAAACTCAACATTAAGGAAAAAGCAATTAGAAAATGGGCAAAAGAAACATTTCACTAAGTGGCAAATAAACATGAAAAGATGTTCGTCATCCTTAGCCATTACGGAAATGCAAATTTAAGACACTGTGAAAAGAGTCAGATGACAAGTCACGGACTGAAAGAAAATATTTGCAAAAGATACATCTGTTAAAGGACTGTGGTACAAACTATGCAATGAATTCTTCAATCTTAACATTAAGAAAATAACCCAATTTTTTTTTAATGGGCCGAAAACCCTAAGAGACACCTCACCAAAGAAGACATTCAGATAACAAACAAGTACATGAAAAGACATGCCACATCATGGGTCATCAAGGAGATGCAAACTAAAGCAAGAAGGTGATAGTACTACACACCTATTAGAATGACAACACCAAGTGCTGGTGAGGATGTGGAGCAGTAAGTATTCTCATTTATTGCTGGTGGGAATGCAAAATGGCATAGATACTTTGGAAGACAGTTTGGTGGGTTCTTCCAAAACTATAAATAAATTTTGGGACTTTCCTTAAGAATCCTTGCAATACAGGGGACATGGGTTCCATCCCTAGTGGGAGAACTAAGATCTCACATGGTTCGAAGCAAGTGAGCCCATGGACTGCAACTAAGACCTCCTGCAGGTCTTGGTAACTGTTAAAACAACAACAACAACAACAACTGTGGTATTGGCATAAGAATAGACAAATAGATCAATGGAATAGAATTTAGAGTCCCAAAGCAAATCTTCACATTTAGAGTCCATCTGTTTTGGAAGGTGCCAAGACAATTCAATGAAAAAGAGTAGTTTTTCAACAAAATCATGCCGGGACTGGATATCCACAAACAAAAGAATGAAATTGTATTCTTTCTTCATACTATATACAAAATTAACTCAAAATGGATCCCTGACCTAAAATATGAGACAACAAAACTCTTAGATGAAAAGATAAGTAAATCTTTATAACCTTAGATTCAACAAAGCCTACTAAGCTATAACACACACAGAACAAAAAAATTAATTGAACTTCATCAAAATTTAAAATTTTTGTGCTTCACAGAATACCATCAAGAAAGCATAAAGACAACCCCCAAAATAAAATATTTACAAATCTTATATCTGATAAGGAATTTGCATCTAGACCATTAAGAAACCTACAACTCAACAATTAAAATACAACCCAATTTTTAAATGCACAAAAGTTCCAAGTAAACATTTTTTCCCCAAAGAAAATATGCAAATCACCAATAAGCACATGAAAAGATGCTCAGAGGTGCAATAGGATGTGGAATCAAGATGGTGCAATAGGATGTGGAAGTCACTTCCTTCCACAAATGGATCAAAATACATCTAATACCTACTCAATGCTGGCCTAACTCAGACACCCAAAACTGCAAGAAAGATCTCCACATAATCAGGTAGGATGAAAGGAGGAGAGAGAAAGGAATCAGGACAGAACCTATGCCCCTGGGAGGGGGCTGTGAAAGATGAAAAGTTCCCGCTGCCTGGGAAGGCCCTTCACCAGTGGGGTGATCAGTCAGGACAGAAAAGGATTTTCAGAGGCTCAGTGAAACAGGCAGTTTGCAGCACACAGAACAGAGCAAGACCTGCATAGGTGGTCTGTGCCACCTGCCCGTACTCTCCAGACTGAGACTCACATCGGCTAGTGCATGTGGGCACTGGATGCTGGATGCTGAAACTCTGGCTTCCGCGGACAAACACGGGGAGAAGACTGGGATGGGCTGCATGGAGACAGCCGGAAGGGGCTGGAGCCTTGCTCTTGGCTCACAGTGGGCTTGACACCGCCACTGAAATCTCATTGTTGGGACTTGCCTGGTGGTCCAGAGGTTAAGACTTCACCTTTCAATGCAGGGGGTACAGGTTTGTTTGATCCCTGGTCAGGGAACTAAGATCCCATGTGCTTTCCAGCCAAAAAGCTAAAACATAAAACAGAAGTAATATTGTACAGATTCAATAAAGACTTTTAAAATAGACTGCCTTACTCTCCGCACTCTCCCAAACCTCCAGTTGGGCGGGAGCTTCTGAGCACCGGGCCACACTATCAGTGGTCACAGCGCTGGCAAGGAAGGGACGGGGGCGGCGCGGGGCCCAGACACTCCCCGCCGAGAGCCGCCTGCCGTGGACTCGGAGTATTACAGCGGCGACCAGTCAGAGAAGAGCCTGCACCGCAACGAGAGAGTCGGCCCTGCTCGCCACGACTAGAGAAAAGCCTGCACCGCAACGAAAACCCAGCACAGCCAAATAAGCCGAGGAGCCCGCGTGGGGAGCCGCAGACACGGCCAAGAAAAGAAGGCCCCTGGGACTCCAGCCTCCAGAAACCCACCTGAGAGGGTGGCTCCTGGGAGAGAGAGGGGCCAGGGTGTCCCTCCCGAGACAGGGGACAGTCTGCCTGGAGACACGTCTCTTCTCTGCCCTCGATCCCGGCGGGAGCGGCTCAGTCATTAATCAACCGGGCGGACGAGCCTGATGTGGTGACACTCGGGTCCAGCCCGCACGGCGGCTCTGTGCTGTGGGCCTGCCTCCCAAGGGGTGAGTCCCCCTCTGCCGGAGCCGCCGAGCTGCTCAGGTTCACAGGGCTCTTCCAGCAGTGAGGACACAGGAGCAAGCGGAGGTCTTTGGATGCTTCCTGGGCCCGCCAGGTGATTCTGATCCACACCTTGGGCTGAAGACTGCTGGCTTAATTGCTGGATATTTCCATCAGGTGGAGGCAGACTCTACTAGGCTGAAAGTTATGGCGGTGAGACAGGCGTGAAGCTGGAACGTGGATGTAGGTTTTTTGGCTAGTGACCTGAGCTGCTGAGTTGCGACAACAGCTAACCCTACCTGCAGCAGAGAGGTCCCTCTGGTGTCAGCCAGGACTTGTGAGCC